>JAOTNS010002163.1:0-121718 GCA_028476615.1 Culter alburnus
ATATTCTATGAGGACATTGGCGTATCTCAAAAACATGGCCGCCATCGGCCAATGAATTTGAGCACCTATTAGACAAGGTTAACGGAGGTCGATCGGAACGAAACTCGATGGGCATGTTCGACTCATGGTCCTAAAGGTCTGTAAGAATTTTGAAAGAAATCGGCCACAAGTTGGCGCTAACGAGTTTTACCCTCAGTAATCACGTGGTGTGTCACAAAACACACAACATGCATATCATTTGATAGATCTCCTCATGATGAACAAATTTGCCTCAAGAACCAATGCTGTCAATCAAATCGTTCATTAATTATTCGCAAATATGTGAAAAACTACTTTTGCGAACTAGTCCTAGGTTTTTCGCCCGATCGGAACGAAACCAGTGTAGGACAATTCTATGGACTCTCTAGATCAATAATTATCAAAAAAAAGTTGAACTTTGCCCTTTGGTTCGATATAACTGGGTCATTTAGAAAATGGGCGTGGCTAAATATACCCAAAAGCCTATAAAACCTAAACAAAAGCTCAGAACTTCACCAAAATAGGTGAGCACATGCAGCATATGACTCTAAAGAAGCATGCCAATTTTCGTGTAAATCGGACAATAGGTGGCGCTATAATTGTGAAAAAACTTTAAAAAACATATGGTTTTAATGGTTTTAGATGAAAATATATATAACTTTGGATGTGTCTGACTTATTTTCACGGGAGTCACTTCTTTAGACTCCTGAATCCTTGCCGAGTCTAACGATACCAAATATGGTAGGTTTCGGCCTATGGTTTGTGCTACGTTTGATTTAGCGCTTAAAAAACTTTTGCGAATATCTTCGAAACCGTTAGTCCGATCGTCAAAACCAGCGTAGAAAACACGGAACCTAAGTTGGTTTACTATATGCAAAAGCCCAAATGTCAAAATTTTGATGGGAAGTGGCAAAAAAATCCAATAAAAGTCTTTCATGGGTCATTTTTTACGCTCTCTTATATATAAGTGTCTATAACTTCAAAACGGAATGAGATATTTCACACAAATTTGGCACACATATGTATGGGCAAACTCTGAGGACACCCAAAAAGTGGTGGAGATCGGGCAACAGATGGCGCTATAACTGTCAAAAAACCTTTAAAACCATGTTTTTCCTTACTGAATTGCCTGTATTGGCTGTAAATGGCCTTTTCCGTCTATGATCTAAATGTTTACATGCTTGCTAAATAAAATATAATAACTTATTATGTGCTTAAAGGCCTTAAATGCTTGAACCCCGGTAAATGCTGCTTGCAGCTTTAATTATTATTATTATTTTTCTTCTGCCGTAAAACGCATCGTGCAGCCCAAACCGTAAGGCCTAGAGACTTGAAACTTTGTCAAATGATAGTACAAAAATCGAGGAGAGGTTGACAAAGTATGACCCAAATCGGCCAATAGGTGGCGCTACAGCGATCAAAAATGGCTCATAACTCCTAAACCGTGCGTCACAGACTCAAGTGTCTTATATCATTGGAAAGCTGAGACCTTGACGAACAAAACGTATATCTCCGATTTCATTTCCGGTATGAAAATTTTTCCGCCATTTTGAATTTTGTCAAAAACCTACTTTTGCGAACTAGTCCTAGGTTTTTCGTCCGATCGGAACCAAACCAGTGCAGAAATGTTCTCTGGACTCTGAATATCAAAAGTTATCAAAAAAAAGTTGAAATTTTGATTAACGGTCGCTAAGGGGCGCCAAAACGTACGCTAAGGCGGAGCCACTTTTACTAAAATGGCTATAACTCAAGAACGAAATGAGATATTTGCACCAAACTCGGTACACATGTTTAGGGGCTTAATCTTTGGTCAGATAAAAAAATGCGTCGATTGGACACTAGTTGGCGCTATAACTTGAAAAAAACATAAAAACAGCTGTAACTATGCAACCGTTAGTCCGATTGACTTGAAATTTGGCATGCAGTGTCTTGGTCCAAGGGGGCATGATATTCTATGAGGGACATTGGCGTATCTCAAAAAACATGGCCGCCATCGGCCAATGAAGTTTGAGCACCTATTAGACAAGGTTAACGGAGGTCGATCGGAACGAAACTCGATGGGCATGTTCGACTCATGGTCCTAAAGGTCTGTAAGAATTTTGAAAGAAATCGGCCACAAGTTGGCGCTAACGAGTTTTACGCCTCAGTAATCACGTGGTGTGTCACAAAACCACACAACATGCATATCATTTGATAGATCTCCTCATGATGAACAAATTTGCCTCAAGAACCAATGCTGTCAATCAAATCGTTCATTAATTATTCGCAAATATGTGAAAAACCTACTTTTGCGAACTAGTCCTAGGTTTTTCGCCCGATCGGAACGAAACCAGTGTAGGACAATTCTATGGACTCTCTAGATCAATAATTATCAAAAAAAAGTTGAACTTTGCCCTTTGGTTCGATATAACTGGTCATTTAGAAAATGGGCGTGGCTAAATATACCCAAAAGCCTATAAAACCTAAACAAAAGCTCAGAACTTCACCAAAATAGGTGAGCACATGCAGCATATGACTCTAAAGAAGCATGCCAATTTTCGTGTAAATCGGACAATAGGTGGCGCTATAATTGTGAAAAACTTTAAAAAACATATGGTTTTAATGGTTTTAGATGAAAATATATATAACTTTGGATGTGTCTGACTTATTTTCACGGGAGTCACTTCTTTAGACTCCTGAATCCTTGCCGAGTCTAACGATACCAAATATGGTAGGTTTCGGCCTATGGTTTGTGCTACGTTGTGATTTAGCGCTTAAAAACTTTTGCGAATATCTTCGAAACCGTTAGTCCGATCGTCACGAAACCACGTAGAAACACGGAACCTAAGTTGGTTTACTATATGCAAAGCCCAAATGTCAAAATTTTGATGGGAAGTGGCAAAAAATCCAATAAAGTCTTTCATGGGTCATTTTTTACGCTCTCTTATATATAACTGTCTATAACTTCAAAACGGAATGAGATATTTTCACCAAATTTGGCACACATATGTATGGCAAACTCTGAGGACACCCAAAAAAAGTGGTGGAGATCGGCAACAGATGGCGCTATAACTGTCAAAAAACCTTTAAAAACCTGTTTTTCCTTACTGAATTGCCTGTATTGGCTGTAAATGGCCTTTTCCGTCTATGATCTAAATGTTTACATGCTTGCTAAATAAAATATAATAACTTATTATGTGCTTAAAGGCCTTAAATGCTTGAACCCCGGTAAATGCTGCTTGCAGCTTTAATCATTAAGTATTATTCTTTCGTAAAACTGATTGTGCAGCCTAAACCGTAAGTGCTAGAGACTTGAAACTTTGTCAAATGAGTACAAAAATCGAGGAGAGGTTGACAAAGTATGACCCAAATCGGCCAATAGGTGGCGCTACAGCGATCAAATGTGCGAAATGGCTCATAACTCCTAAACCGTTTATCGTAGATTAATAAAATTACATATTTGGAATCCTTGGGTCAAGGCGGTTAAAAGCATAGAAAAAAAGATTCGCGCTGCGAGGTCCCGTTTTCCCGCCATTTTGAATTTTGTCCAAAACCTACTTTTGCGAACTAGTCCTAGGTTTTTTGCCCGATCAGAACCAAACCAGTGCAGAAATGTTCTCTGTAGTGTGATTATCAATAATTATTAAAAAAAAGTTGAAATTTTCATTCACGGTCACTAAGGGCGCCAAAACGTACGATGTGGGCGGAGCCACTTTTACTAAAATGGCTAACTCGAGAACGAAATTAGATATTTGCACCAAACTTGGTACACCTGTATGGGCTAAATTTTTGGTCACGATAAAAAAATCGCGACGATTGGCCACTAGGTGGCGCTATAACGAAAAAAAACATGAAACAGCTGTAACTATGCAACCGTTTAGTCCGATTGACTTAAAATTTGGCGTGTAGTGTCTTGGTCCAAGGGGGCATGATTGTCTATGAGAGGCGTATCTCAAAAAACATGGCCGCCATCGGCCAATGAAATTTGAGCACCTATTAGACAAGGTTAACGGAGCCCGATCGGAAACGAAACTCGGTGTGCATGATCGAATCGTGCTCATGGACGTCTGTACCAATTTTGAAAGAAATCGGCCACTAGTTGGCGCTAACGAGTTTTACGACTCTGTAATCACATGGTGTTTCATAAATCCACACAATATGCATATCATTTGATAGATCTCTCATGCTGAACAATTTGCCTCAAGAACCAATTCTGTCAATCAAACGTTCATTAATTATTCATGAATATTTAAAAAACCTACTTTTGCGAACTAGTCCTAGGTTTTTCGCCTAATCGGAATAAAACCAGTGTAGGACAATTCTCTGGACTCTCTAGATCAATAATTAAAAAAAAGTTGAACTTTATCCTTTGGGTCGCTATAACGGGGTCATTTAGAAAGTGGGCGTGGCTAAATATACCCAAAAGCCTATAAACCTAAACGAAAACTCAGAACTTCACGAAAATTGGTGAACGCATGCAGAGTATGACTATACAGAAGCACACCAATTTTATGGAGATCGGACCATAGGTGGCGCTATAACTGTTAGAAAACTTTAAAAAACTTGTTTTTAATGCTTTTGGATGAAATTGTATATAACTCTGGATGTGATCGACTTATTTCAACGGGATATATCTTTAGACTCCTGAATCCTTGCCGAGTTCAACGATATCAGACTTGCCAGGTTTCGGAAAACGGTTTGTGCCACGTTGTGATTTAGCGCTTAAAAAACGTTTGCGAATATCTTCGAAACCGTTTGTCCGATCGTCACGAAACCACCGTAGAAAACACGGAACCTAAGTTGGTTTACTATATTTAAAGCCCAAATGTCAAAATTTTGATAGGAAGTGGCAAAAAAATCCAATCAAAGTCTTTCATGGGTCAATTTTATGCGCTCATATATATAAGTGTCTATAACGTCAAAACGAAATGAGATATTTTCACCAAATTTGGCACACATATGTATGGATACACTCCAAGGACATCCCCCAAAAATGGTGGAGATCGGGCAATAGGTGGCGCTATAACTGTCAAAAACCTTTAAAACTATATATTTCTATAATGAATTGCCTGACACTGTCATTTTGTGCCACCAGATGGCAGCAGAAGGCCACTAATATAATTCAAGGTTTCAAGAATTCAATGTTTTGTCATTTAAAATCCCTTTAAACCAGGGGTGCCCAATCCTGTTCCTGGACATCTACCTACCTGCACATTTTAGCTCCAACCCTGATAAAACACACCTGAATCAGTTAATTAAGATCTTCAGGAGCACTTCATAATTACAGACAGGTGTGTTGAGCTGGGCTAGAGCTGAATTGTAGGAAGGTAGATCTCCAGGAACAGGATTGGGCACCCTACTTTAAACTATATAAATCCTTATAATAACATTACAAATCACATTTTTTTCAAGGTTTACCACTTCATTTGTTCAGTGACTTATGTCTTTGCAGTAAGACAACATTACAATTACATTGTGACCTGAAAATTATATTTTTTGTTTATGTGTGTGTGTGTATGTGTGTAAAGCATGCTTCGTATGTATAAGGTATTACTGTTTAAACCTTTTCTTTCTGTGTTTGTTTTAGCATATATGATTTCAGTGGTACATGCTTGCTAAATAAGACAAATCCTGCCTTAAACTGCCTTAAATGCTTGAACCCCGATAAAACTGCTGGGCTATCATTATTATTATTATTAGCCGTAAAATCGTGCAGCCCAAACCGTAAGGCCTAGAGACTTGAAACTTTGTCAAATGATAGTACAAAATCGAGGAGAGGTTGACAAAGTATGACAATCGGCCAATAGGTGGCGCTACAGCGATCAAATGCGCGAAATGGCTCATAACTCCTAAACCGTGTGTCACAGACTCAAGTGTCTTATATCATTGGAAAGCTGAGACCTTGACGAACAAAACGTATATCTCCGATTTCATTTCCGGTATGAAAATTTTTCCGCCATTTTGAATTTTGTCAAAAACCTACTTTTGCGAACTAGTCCTAGGTTTTTCGCCCGATCGGAACCAAACCAGTGCAGAAATGTTCTCTGGACTCTGAATATCAAAAGTTATCAAAAAAAGTTGAAATTTTGATTAACGGTCGCTAAGGGGCGCCAAAACGTACGCTAAGGCGGAGCCACTTTTACTAAAATGGCTATAACTCAAGAACGAAATGAGATATTTGCACCAAACTCGGTAAACATGTTAGGGCTAATCTTGGTCACGATAAAAAAATCGCGTCGATTGGACACTAGGTGGCGCTATAACTTGAAAAAAACATAAAAACGAATGTAACTATGCAACCGTTAGTCCGATTGACTTGAAATTTGGCATGCAGTGTCTTGGTCCAAGGGGGCATGATATTCTATGAGGACATTGGCGTATCTCAAAAAACATGGCCGCCATCGGCCAATGAAGTTTGAGCACCTATTAGACAAGGTTAACGGAGGTCGATCGGAACGAAACTCGATGGGCATGTTCGACTCATGGTCCTAAAGGTCTGTAAGAATTTTGAAAGAATCGGCCACAAGTTGGCGCTAACGAGTTTTACGCCTCAGTAATCACGTGGTGTTTCATAAAACCACACAATATGCATATCATTTGATAGATCTCCTCATGCTGAACAACTTTGCCTCAAGAACCAATGCTGTCAATCAAATCGTTCATTAATTATTTGCAAATATGTGAAAAACCTACTTTTGCGAACTAGTCCTAGGTTTTTCGTCTGATTGGAACGAAACCAGTGTAGGACAATTCTATGGACTCTCTAGATCAATAATTATCAAAAAAAGTTGAACTTTGCCCTTTGGTCGATATAACTGGGTCATTTAGAAAATGGGTGTGGCAAAATATACCCAAAAGCCTATAAAACCTAAAAGAAAACTCAGAACTTTACGAAAATAGGTGAGCACATGCAGCATATGACTCTAAAGAAGCATGCCAATTTTCGTGTAAATCGGACAATAGGTGGCGCTATAATTGTGAAAAAACTTTAAAAAACATATGGTTTTAATGGTTTTAGATGAAAATATATATAACTTTGGATGTGTCTGACTTATTTTCACGGGAGTCACTTCTTTAGACTCCTGAATCCTTGCCGAGTCTAACGATACCAAATATGGTAGGTTTCGGCCTATGGTTTGTGCTACGTTGTGATTTAGCGCTTAAAAAACTTTTGCGAATATCTTCGAAACCGTTAGTCCGATCGAGACGAAACCACGTAGAAACACGGAACCTAAGTTGGTTTACTATATGCAAAGCCCAAATGTCAAAATTTTGATGGGAAGTGGCAAAAAAATCCAATAAAAGTCTTTCATGGGTCATTTTTTAGCTCTCTTATATATAAGTGTCTATAACTTCAAAACGGAATGAGATATTTTCACCAAATTTGGCACACATATGTATGGGCAAACTCTGAGGACACCCAAAAATGGTGGGAATCGGCAACAGATGGCGCTATAACTGTCAAAAAACCTTTAAAACCATGTTTTTCCTTACTGAATTGCCTGTTTGGCTGTAAATGGCCTTTTCCGTCTATGTCTAAATGTTTACATGCTTGCTAAATAAAATATAATACTTTTATGTGCTTAAAGGCCTTAAATGCTTGAACCCCGGTAAATGCTGCTTGCAACTTGCTGAATATATTATTATTATTTATTATTCTTTTTCTTCTGCCGTAAAACGCATCGTGCAGCCCAAACCGTAAGGCCTAGAGACTTGAAACTTTGTCAAATGATAGTACAAAAATCGAGGAGAGGTTGACAAAGTATGACCCAAATCGGCCAATAGGTGGCGCTACAGCGATCAAATGCGCGAAATGGCTCATAACTCCTAAACCGTGCGTCACAGACTCAAGTGTCTTATATCATTGGAAAGCTGAGACCTTGACGAACAAAACGTATATCTCCGATTTCATTTCCGGTATGAAAATTTTTCCGCCATTTTGAATTTTGTCAAAAACCTACTTTTGCGAACTAGTCCTAGGTTTTTCGTCCGATCGGAACCAACCAGTGCAAATGTTCTCTGGACTCTGAATATCAAAAGTTATCAAAAAAAAGTTGAAATTTTGATTAACGGTCGCTAAGGGGCGCCAAAACGTACGCTAAGGGCGGAGCCACTTTTACTAAAATGGCTATAACTCAAGAACGAAATGAGATATTTGCACCAAACTCGGTACACATGTTTAGGGCTTAATCTTTGGTCACGATAAAAAAATCGCGTCGATTGGACACTAGGTGGCGTAATAACTTGAAAAAAACATAAAAATTAACTATGCAACCGTTAGTCCGATTGACTTGAAATTTGGCATGCAGTGTCTTGGTCCAAGGGGGCATGATATTCTATGAGGACATTGGCGTATCTCAAAAAACATGGCCGCCATCGGCCAATGAAGTTTGAGCACCTATTAGACAAGGTTAACGGAGGTCGATCGGAACGAAACTCGATGGGCATGTTCGACTCATGGTCCTAAAGGTCTGTAAGAATTTTGAAAGAAATCGGCCACAAGTTGGCGCTAACGAGTTTTACGCCTCAGTAATCACGTGGTGTGTCACAAAACCACACAATATGCATATTTGATAGATCTCCTCATGATGAACAAATTTGCCTCAAGAACCAATGCTGTCAATCAAATCGTTCATTAATTATTCGCAAATATGTGAAAAACCTACTTTTGCGAACTAGTCCTAGGTTTTTCGCCCGATCGGAACGAAACCAGTGTAGGACAATTCTATGGACTCTCTAGATCAATAATTATCAAAAAAAAGTTGAACTTTGCCCTTTGGTTCGATATAACTGGGTCATTTAGAAAATGGGCGTGGCTAAATACCCAAAAGCCTATAAAACCTAAACAAACAAGCTCAGAACTTCACCAAAATAGGTGAGCACATGCAGCATATGACTCTAAAGAAGCATGCCAATTTTCGTGTAAATCGGACAATAGGTGGCGCTATAATTGTGAAAAAACTTTAAAAAACATATGGTTTTAATGGTTTTAGATGAAAATATATATAACTTTGGATGTGTCTGACTTATTTTCACGGGTCACTTCTTTAGACTCCTGAATCCTTGCCGAGTCTAACGATACCAAATATGGTAGGTTTCGGCCTATGGTTTGTGCTACGTTGTGATTTAGCGCTTAAAAAACTTTTGCGAATATCTTCGAAACCGTTAGTCCGATCGTCACGAAACCACCGTAGAAAACACGGAACCTAAGTTGGTTTACTATATGCAAAAGCCCAAATGTCAAAATTTTGATGGGAAGTGGCAAAAAAATCCAATAAAAGTCTTTCATGGGTCATTTTTTACGCTCTCTTATATATAACTGTCTATAACTTCAAAACGGAATGATATTTTCACCAAATTTGGCACACATATGTATGGGCAAACTCTGAGGACACCCAAAAAAAGGTGGAGATCGGCAACAGATGGCGCTATAACTGTCAAAAAACCTTTAAAAACCATGTTTTTCCTTACTGAATTGCCTGTATTGGCTGTAAATGGCCTTTTCCGTCTATGATCTAAATGTTTACATGCTTGCTAAATAAAATATAATAACTTATTATGTGCTTAAAGGCCTTAAATGCTTGAACCCCGGTAAATGCTGCTTGCAGCTTTAATTATTATTATTATTTTTCTTCTGCCGTAAAACGCATCGTGCAGCCCAAACCGTAAGGCCTAGAGACTTGAAACTTTGTCAAATGATAGTACAAAAATCGAGGAGAGGTTGACAAAGTATGACCCAAATCGGCCAATAGGTGGCGCTACAGCGATCAAATGCGCGAAATGGCTCATAACTCCTAAACCGTGTGTCACAGACTCAAGTGTCTTATATCATTGGAAAGCTGAGACCTTGACGAACAAAACGTATATCTCCGATTTCATTTCCGGTATGAAAATTTTTCCGCCATTTTGAATTTTGTCAAAAACCTACTTTTGCGAACTAGTCCTAGGTTTTCGCCCGATCGGAACCAAACCAGTGCAGAAATGTTCTCTGGACTCTGAATATCAAAAGTTATCAAAAAAAAGTTGAAATTTTGATTAACGGTCGCTAAGGGGCGCCAAAACGTATGCTAAAGGCGGAGCCACTTTTACTAAAATGGCTATAACTCAAGAACGAAATGAGATATTTGCACCAAACTCGGTAAACATGTCTAGGGCTCAATCTTTGGTCACGATAAAAAAATCGCGTCGATTGGACACTAGGTGGCGCTATAACTTGAAAAAAACATAAAAACAATTGTAACTATGCAACCGTTAGTCCGATTGACTTGAAATTTGGCATGCAGTGTCTTGGTCCAAGGGGGCATGATATTCTATGAGGACATTGGCGTATCTCAAAAAACATGGCCGCCATCGGCCAATGAAGTTTGAGCACCTATTAGACAAGGTTAACGGAGGTCGATCGGAACGAAACTCGATGGGCATGTTCGACTCATGGTCCTAAAGGTCTGTAAGAATTTTGAAAGAAATCGGCCACAAGTTGGCGCTAACGAGTTTTACGCCTCGGCAGTCACGTGGTGTTTCACAAAACCACACAATATGCATATCATTTGATAGATCTCCTAATGCTGAACCACTTTGCCTCAAGAACCATTGCTGTCAATCAAACCGTTTATTAATTATTCGCAAATATGTGAAAAACCTACTTTTGCGAACTAGTCCTAGTTTTTGCCCGATCGGAACGAAACCAGTGTAGGACAATTCTATGGACTCTCTAGATCAATAATTATCAAAAAAAAGTTTGAACTTTGCCTTTGGTTCGATAACTGGGTCATTTAGAAAATGGGCGTGGCTAAATATACCCAAAAGCCTATAAAACCTAAACAAAAGTCAGAACTTCACCAAAATAGGTGAGCACATGCATATGACTCTAAAGAAGCATGCCAATTTTCGTGTAAATCGGACAATAGGTGGCGCTATAATTGTGAAAAAACTTTAAAAAACATATGGTTTTAATGGTTTTAGATGAAAATATATATAACTTTGGATGTGTCTGACTTATTTTCACGGGAGTCACTTCTTTAGACTCCTGAATCCTTGCCGAGTCTAACGATACCAAATATGGTAGGTTTCGGCCTATGGTTTGTGCTACGTTGTGATTTAGCGCTTAAAAAACTTTTGCGAATATCTTCGAAACCGTTAGTCCGATCGAGACGAAACCAGCGTAGGAAACACGGAACCTAAGTTGGTTTACTATATGTAAAGCCCAAATGTCAAAATTTTGATGGGAAGTGGCAAAAAAATCCAATAAAAGTCTTTCATGGGTCATTTTTTACGCTCTCTTATATATAAGTGTCTATAACTTCAAAACGGAATGAGATATTTTCACCAAATTTGGCACACATATGTATGGGCAAACTCTGAGGACACCCAAAAAAAGTGGTGGAGATCGGGCAACAGATGGCGCTATAACTGTCAAAAAACCTTTAAAAACCATGTTTTTCCTTACTGAATTGCCTGTATTGGCTGTAAATGGCCTTTTCCGTCTATGATCTAAATGTTTACATGCTTGCTAAATAAAATAATACCTTATTATGTGCTTAAAGGCCTTAAATGCTTGAACCCCGGTAAATGCTGCTTGCAGCTTTAATTCAAGCACGTAGTGCTGAAACCTATTGTTATTATTTTTATTATTAGCCGTAAAACGCATCGTGCAGCCCAAACCGTAAGGCCTAGAGACTTGAAATTTGAGATGTAGACAATTTGAGGAGAAACAAAGTATGACCCAATCGGCCAACGGGGGGCGCTACAGCACAAAAAAAAAGACATGGCCATATCCTAAACCGTTGTAGACAAAAAAACTATACGTTGCTCCTTGGGTACGAACAAAGTTATTTTTTCCGACCGTTTTCCGTTGAATTGCCCAAAACCTACTTTTGCGAACTAGTCCTAGGTTTTCCCACGGAACCAAACCACTGCAGAAATGTTCTCTGGAGAATATCAATAATTATCAAAAAAAAGTTGAAATTTCACACGAAAACACCAAAAATGTGCCAAATGGCTATAACTCGAATGAAATGAATTTCACCAAACTTGGTACATATATGTATCTCATCTTTGGTCAATAAAAAAAATAGCTCATTGCACTTGGGGGCGCTATAACAAAAAAACATAAATGGCTATAACTAAGCAACCGTTAGTCCGATTGACTTGAAATTTGGCATGCAGTGTCTTGGTCCAAGGGGGCATGATGGTCTATGAGGACATTGGCGTATCTCAAAAAACATGGCCGCCATCGGCCAATGAAGTTTGAGCACCTATTAGACCAGGTTAACGGAGGCCGATCGGAACGAAACTCGATGGGCATGTTCAACTCATGGTCCTAAAGGTCTGTAAGAATTTTGAAAGAAATCGGCCACAAGTTGGCGCTAACGAGTTTTATGCCTCGGTAATCACGTGGTGTTTCATAAAACCACACAATATGCATATCATTTGATAGATCTCCTCATGCTGAACAACTTTGCCTCAAGAACCAATGCTGTCAATCAAATCTTTCATTAATTATTCGCAAATATGTGAAAAACCTACTTTTGCGAACTAGTCCTAGGTTTTTTGCCTGATCGGAATGGAACCAGTGTAGGACAATTCTATGGACTCTCTAGATCAATAATTATCAAAAAAAGTTGAACTTTGTCCTTTGGGTTGCTATAACTGGGTCATTTAGAAAATGGGTGTGGCAAAATGTACTCAAAAGCCTATAAATCCTAAACGAAAACTCGGAACTTCACGAAAATAAGTGAGCATATGCCAAATATTGTTCTAAATAAGCATGACAAATTTTGTGGAGATTGGGCAACAGGTATAGAAGTTATAACAGTTACAAAGATGAAAAATGACAATATTCCTATGTTTATAAACGAAATCTCAACCAATCCAGCCAGCACCGGGCTCATTCGAACCGTCTAGATGAAGTCTGTCCACATTATGAATTTCAGGCATTTTCATTGAATTGTCGCCGAGATATTAGCCAAAAACCAGCGGGCGCGTTTTAAAATGGCGGCCGCCAATGACGTCACAATCCCGGTACATTTTTGCTTCTAACTCAGGAACCGAAAGTCCCCGCGAGCTCAAACTCGGATGGCAAGGTCCCCTCCGGGCCCTTGAGCGGCCACATCCGTCGCGGGCCTCGGGGCGCCCCCCCGCGGATCGCTAGTTCGCGGGACCCCCGACTTTAAACGGCCGTAACTCCCGAGCCCTACCTCCTAGGACCTTGGGGAAGGGCTCGTTGGAAAGGCCCTTTCCCCGACTAGATTCGATTCGAGTTTGGTGCAATTTGGCCTGAGCGTTCTTGAGATATAAGCACAAAAAGATACGCATTAGACCAGGCGTAACTCCCGACCCCCAACACTCACTGTCCCCGCGATGGTCTCGTTCCACAGGGCCTGTTGAGCACTATCTACCCTCTGAGTTTCAGAATTTTTCGATGTCCTGTTCCCGAGATATAAGCGAAAAACCAAATTCCCATTTATCATTCATTCATTATTCTGTTGTCAGAAAGACAAGACTTGCACTAAGATTTTCTTACCTATCATGTATTTCAAATATCTACAACAATGTGTGTGTAAACATGTTTAATGCAGTCATGGAAAATGTACAAAACCAGACCATTTTTAAACTGAAAGTAGGCTAATGACTGGTCCTTTGCTGCCACCTGCTGGTTAAAGTAGTCATATTGTTCTAATGCATATTTAGACTTGATAAAATCACTATTAATGATTACAATCACATTTTGTCAAAATGCATCACTCAATTTCGGTTGAATTATTAATGACAATTGTGCCACATTATGTGAAACTTTAAGGAGACTTGCAGTAAACATTTCGTTACCCATCATTTATTATGTCAATCAAATCGTTCATTCAAGAATATTTTAAAAACCTACTTTTGCATACTAATCAGGTTTTTTGCTCAATCTGAATAAAACCAATGCAGTACAATTCTCTGGACTCTGTTGTTTAATAATAATCAAAAAAAGTTGAACTTTTGCATTAGTGGATATAAAGGGTCATTTCAAAATGTGGCCTTCACCAAGTGTCCCTGAAAGCCATATATCTCTCCAAGGAATGCTCAGATCTTTCTGAAAATAAGCAAGGACGTGTGACATGACTCTAAACAAGCAATTTCATGGAGATCGGACAATAGCTAACTTTAACAGTTAAAAATGTGTTGAATGACAATGTTCATATTTTTGTATGTCCTGAAATTGTCATTTGCCACCAGATGGCAGTAGAAGGCCACTAATATAGTTCAAGATTTCAAGGTTTTTCCAATCTCTTTAAACTATAAATCCTTATAATATCATTACAAATCACATTTTGTCAAGGTTTACCTCTTCATTTGTTCATCTGACATATGTTTTTTTGCAATAATACAACATTACAATTACATTGAGACCTGAAAATGATGATTTTTAAAGGGAAAACCTGGAATAAGCATTTTCTTACCTCATTATTGATTTCAAATATCCATATTTGCAACAAAATGTTTGTAAGCACGTTTAATTAATGTAGTGAACATGGAAATATACTTGAAACACAAACAGATACTGTTTTGACACAGAATGAAAGTGAACCAATAAGTGGTGTGTGTGTGTATGAGTAAAATGCGTATTATTGTTTAAGCCTTTTCTTTCTCTGTGTTTGGTTTAGCATATCATAGCTGTTCATCTGTGATTTAAGTGGTGACATGCTTGCTAAATAAAACTTAAATATCTTTCAACTTTAAAATATCTTTTTATGCATATCTGCTTAAAGGTCTTAAATGCTTGAACCCCGGTAAATGCTGCTTGCAGCTTTAATTAGGGTTGCTGAAACCCTATTGTATTGATTTTTATTATTATTATTATTATTTTTCTTCTGCCGTAAAACGCATCGTGCAGCCCAAACCGTAAGGCCTAGAGACTTGAAACTTTGTCAAATGATAGTACAAAAATCGAGGAGAGGTTGACAAAGTATGACCCAAATCGGCCAATAGGTGGCGCTACAGCGATCAAATGCGCGAAATGGCTCATAACTCCTAAACCGTGCGTCACAGACTCAAGTGTCTTATATCATTGGAAAGCTGAGACCTTGACGAACAAAACGTATATCTCGATTTCATTTCCGGTATGAAAATTTTTTTCCGCCATTTTGAATTTTGTCAAAAACCTACTTTTGCGAACTAGTCCTAGGTTTTTCGTCCGATCGGAACCAAACCAGTGCAGAAATGTTCTCTGGACTCTGAATATCAAAAGTTATCAAAAAAAAGTTGAAATTTTGATTAACGGTCGCTAAGGGGCGCCAAAACGTGCAAGGGCGGAGCCACTTTTACTAAAATGGCTATAACTCAAGAACGAAATGAGATATTTGCACCAAACTCGGTACACATGTTTATGGGCTTAATCTTTGGTCACGATAAAAAAACTGCGTCGATTGGACACTAGGTGGCGCTATAACTTGAAAAAAACATAAAAACAGCTGTAACTATGCAACCGTTAGTCCGATTGACTTGAAATTTGGCATGCAGTGTCTTGGTCCAAGGGGGCATGATATTCTATGAGGACATTGGCGTATCTCAAAAAACATGGCCGCCATCGGCCAATGAAGTTTGAGCACCTATTAGACAAGGTTAACGGAGGTCGATCGGAACGAAACTCGATGGGCATGTTCGACTCATGGTCCTAAAGGTCTGTAAGAATTTTGAAAGAAATTGGCCACAAGTTGGCGCTAACGAGTTTTATGCCTCAGCAATCATGTGGTGTTTCATAAAACCACACAATATCCATATCATTTGATAGATCTCCTCATGCTGAACAACTTTGCCTCAAGAACCAATGCTGTCAATCAAATCGTTCATTAATTATTTGCAAATATGTGAAAAACCTACTTTTGCGAACTAGTCCTAGGTTTTTTGCCCGATCGGAACGAAACCAGTGTAGGACAATTCTATGGACTCTCTAGATCAATAATTATCAAAAAAAAGTTGAACTTTACCCTTTGGGTCGCTATAACTGGGTCATTTAGAAAATGGGCGTGGCTAAATATACCCAAAAGCCTATAAAACCTAAACAACAAGTCAGATCTTCACCAAAATAGGTGAGCACATGCAACCTATGACTCTAAAGAAGCATGCCAATTTTCGTGTAAATCGGACCATAGGTGGCGCTATAATTGTGAAAAAACTTTAAAAAAACATATGGTTTTAATGGTTTTAGATGAAAATATATATAACTTTGGATGTGTCTGACTTATTTTCACGGGAGCAACTTCTGTAGACTCCTGAATCCTTGCCGAGTCTAACGATACCAAATATGGTAGGTTTCGGCCTATGATTTGTGCTACGTTGTGATTTAGCGCTGAAAAAACTTTTGCGAATATCTTCGAAACCGTTAGTCCGATCGAGACGAAACCAGCGTAGGAAACACGGAACCTAAGTTGGTTTACTATATGTCAAAGCCCAAATGTCAAAATTTTGATGGGAAGTGGCAAAAAAATCCAATAAAAGTCTTTCATGGGTCATTTTTTACGCTCTCTTATATATAAGTGTCTATAACTTCAAAACGGAATGAGATATTTTCACCAAATTTGGCACACATATGTATGGGCAAACTCTGAGGACACCCAAAAAAAGTGGTGGAGATCGGGCAACAGATGGCGCTATAACTGTCAAAAAACCTTTAAAAACCATGTTTTTCCTTACTGAATTGCCTGTATTGGCTGTAAATGGCCTTTTCCGTCTATGATCTAAATGTTTACATGCTTGCTAAATAAAATATAATACCTTTGTATGTGCTTAAAGGCCTTAAATGCTTGAACCCCGGTAAATGCTGCTTGCAGCTTAATTATTATTTTCTTCTGCCGTAAAACGCATCGTGCAGCCCAAACCGTAAGGCCTAGAGACTTGAAACTTTGTCAATGATAGTACAAAAATCGAGGAGAGGTTGACAAAGTATGACCCAAATCGGCCAATAGGTGGCGCTACAGCGATCAAATGCGCGAAATTCATAACTCCTAAACCGTGCGTCAGACTCAAGTGTCTATATCATTGGAAAGCTGAGACCTTGACGAACAAAACGTATATCTCGATTCGTTTTTCCGCCATTTTGAATTTTGTCAAAAACCTACTTTTCGAACTAGTCCTAGGTTTTTCGCCCGATCGGAACCAAACCAGTGCAGAAATGTTCTCTGGACTCTGAATATCAAAATTATCAAAAAAAAGTTGAAATTTTGATTGGTCGCTAAGGGGCGCCAAAACGTACGCTAAGGGGAGCCACTTTTACTAAAATGGCTATAACTCAGAACGAAATGAGATATTTGCACCAAACTCGGTAAACATGTCTAGGGGCTCAATCTTTGGTCACGATAAAAAAATCGCGTCGATTGGACACTAGGTGGCGCTATAACTTGAAAAAAACATAAAAACAGTAACTATGCAACCGTTAGTCCGATTGACTTGAAATTTGGCATGCAGTGTCTTGGTCCAAGGGGGCATGATATTCTATGAGGACATTGGCGTATCTCAAAAAACATGGCCGCCATCGGCCAATGAAGTTTGAGCACCTATTAGACAAGGTTAACGGAGGTCGATCGGAACGAAACTCGATGGGCATGTTCGACTCATGGTCCTAAAGGTCTGTAAGAATTTTGAAAGAAATCGGCCACAAGTTGGCGCTAACGAGTTTTACGCCTCGCAATCACGTGGTGTTTCATAAAACCACACAATATGCATATCATTTGATAGATCTCCTCATGCTGAACAACTTTGCCTCAAGAACCAATGCTGTCAATCAAATCGTTCATTAATTATTCGCAAATATGTGAAAAACCTACTTTTGCGAACTAGTCCTAGGTTTTTCGCCCGATCAGAACAAAACCAGTGTAGGACAATTCTATGGACTCTCTAGATCAATAATTATCAAAAAAAGTTGAACTTTGTCCTTTGGGTTGCTATAACTGGGTCATTTAGAAAATGGGTGTGGCAAAATGTACTCAAAAGCCTATAAATCCTAAACGAAAACTCGGAACTTCACGAAAATAAGTGAGCATATGCCAAATATTGTTCTAAATAAGCATGACAAATTTTGTGGAGATTGGGCAACAGGTATAGAAGTTATAACAGTTACAATTATGAAAAATGACAATATTCCTATGTTTATAAACGAAATATCAACCAATCCAGCCAGCACTGAGCTCATTCGAACCGTCTAGATGACATCTGTCCACACTATGAATTTCAGGCATTTTCATTGAATTTTCGCCGAGATATTAGCCAAAAACCAGCGGGCGCGATTTAAAATGGCGGCCGCCAATGACGTCACATCCCGGTACATTTTTGCTTCTAACTCAGGAACCGAAAGTCCCCGCGAGCTCAAACTCGGATGGCAAGGTCCCCTCCGGGCCCTTGAGCGGCCACATCCGTCGCGGGCCTCGGGAACGCCCCCCCGCGGATCGCGAGTTCGCGGGACCCCCGAATTTAAACGGCCATAACTCCCGAGCCCTACCTCCTAGGACCTTGGGGAAGGTCTCGTTGGAAAGGCCCTTTCCCCAACTAGATTCGATTCAAGATTGGTGCGATTTGGTCTGGGCGTTCTTGAGATATAAGCACAAAAAGATACGCATTAGACCAGGCGTAACTCCCGACCCCCAACACTCACTGTCCCCGCGACGGTCTCGTTCCACAGGGCCCGTTGAGCTCTATCTACCCTTTGAGTTTCAGAATTTTTCGATGTCCTGTTTCTGAGATATAAGCGATAAACCAAATTCCTATTCATCATTCATTCATTCATTATTTTGGTGTAAAAAATACAAGACTTGCACTAAGATTTTCTTACCTATCATGTATTTCAAATATCTACAACAATGTGTGTGTAAACATGTTTAATGCAGTCATGGAAAATGTACAAAACCAAAACCAGACCATGAAAGTAGGCTAATGACTGGTCCTTTGCTGCCACCTGCTGGTTAAAGTTGTCATATTGTTCTATAATCCATATTTAGACTTGATAAAATCACTATTAATGATTACAATCACATTTTGTCAAAATGCATCACTTAATTTCGGTTGAAGTATTAATGACAATTTTGCCACATTATGTGAAACTTTAAGGAGACTTGCAGTAAACATTTTGTTACCCATCATTTATTTTGCCAATCAAATTGTTCATTCAAGAATATTTTAAAAACCTACTTTTGCATACTAATCAGGTTTTTTGCTCAATCTGAATAAAACCAATGCAGTACAATTCTCTGGACTCTGTTGTTTAATAATGATCAAAAAAAGTTGAACTTTTGCATTAGTGGATATAAAAAGGGTCATTTCAAAATGTGGCCTTCACCAAGTGTCCCTGAAAGCCATATATCTCTCCAAGGAATGCTCAGATCTTTCTGAAAATAAGCAAGGACGTGTGACATGACTCTAAACAAGCAATTTCATGGAGATTGGGACAATAGCTAACTTTAACAGTTAAAAATGTGTTGAATGACAATGTTCATATGTTTTGTATGTCCTGAAATTGTCATTTGCCACCAGATGGCAGTAGAAGGCCACTAATATAGTTCAAGATTTCAAGGTTTTTCCAATCTCTTTTAAACTATATAAATCCTTATTATATCATTACAAATCACATTTTGTCAAGGTTTACCTCTTCATTTGTTCATCTGACATATGTTTTTTTGCAATAATACAACATTACAATTACATTGAGACCTGAAAATGATGATTTTTAAAGGGAAAACCTGGAATAAGCATTTTCTTACCTCATTATTGATTTCAAATATCCATATCTGCAACAAAATGTGTTTGTAAGCACGTTTAATTAATGTAGTGAACATGGAAATATACTTGAAACACAAAACAGATACTGTTTTGACACAGAATGAAAGTGAACCTAATAAGTGGTGTGTGTGTGTATGAGTAAGCATGCGTATTATTGTTTAAGCCTTTTCTTTCTCTGAGTTTGGTTTAGCATATATCATAGCTGTTCATCTGTGATTTAAGTGGTGACATGCTTGCTAAATAAAACTTAAATATCTTTCAAACTTTAAAATATCTTTTTATGCATATCTGCTTAAAGGTCTTAAATGCTTGAACCCCGGTAAATGCTGCTTGCAGCTTTAATTATTATTATTTTCTTCCGCCGTAAAACGCATCGTGCAGCCCAAACCGTAAATGCTAGAGACTTGAAACTTTGTCAAATGATAGTACAAAAATCGAGGAGAGGTTGACAAAGTATGACCCAAATCGGCCAATAGGTGGCGCTACAGCGATCAAATGCGCAAAATGGCTCATAACTCCTAAACCGTTTGTCGTAGATTTAAAAAATTACATATTTGGAATCCTTGGGTCAAGGCGGTTAAAAGCGTAGAAGATCAGATTCGCTTTGCGAGGTCCCGTTTTCCCGCCATTTTGAATTTTGTCCAAAACCTACTTTTGCAAACTAGTCCTAGGTTTTTCGCCCGATCGGAACCAAACCATTGCAGAAATGTTCTCTGGAGTCTGAGTATCAAAAGTTATCAAAAAAAAGTTGAAATTTTGATTAACGGTCGCTAAGGGGCGCCAAAACGTACGCTAAGAGCGGAGCCACTTTTACTAAAATGGCTATAACTCAAGAACGAAATGAGATATTTGCACCAAACTCGGTACACATATGTATGGGCTCATTTTTTGGTCACCATAACAAAACAGCGTCGATTGGACACTAGGTGGCGCTATAAATTGAAAAAACCTGAACACAGCTGTAACTACGCGACCGTTAGTCCGATCGACTTGAAATTTGGCATGCAGTGTCTTGGTCTAAGGGGGCATGATGGTCTATGAGGACATTGGTGTATCTCAAAAAACATGGCCGCCATCGGCCAATGAAGTTTGAGCACCTATTAGACCAGGTTAACGGAGGCCGATCGGAACAAAACTCGATGGGCATGTTCAACTCATGGTCCTAGAGGTCTGTAAGAATTTTGAAAGAAATCGGCCACAAGTTGGCGCTAACGAGTTTTATGCCTCGGTAATCACGTGGTGTTTCATAAAACCACACAATATGCATATCATTTGATAGATCTCCTCATGCTGAACAACTTTGCCTCAAGAACCAATGCTGTCAATCAAATCGTTCATTCATTATTCGCAAATATGTGAAAAACCTACTTTTGCGAACTAGTCCTAGGTTTTTTGCCCGATCGGAACGAAACCAGTGTAGGACAATTCTATGGACTCTCTAGATCAATAATTATCAAAAAAATGTTGAACTTTGCCCTTTGGGTTGCTAAAACTAGGTCATTTAGAACATGGGCGTGGCTAAATATACCCAAAAGCCTATAAAATCTAAAGGAAAACTCAGAACTTCACAAAAATAGGTGAGCACATGCAGCATATGACTCTAAAGAAGCATGCCAATTTTCGTGTAAATCGAACAATAATTGGCGCTGTAATTGTGAAAAAACTTTAAAAAACATAGGTTTTTAATGGTTTTAGATGAAAATATATATAACTTTGTATGTGTCTGACTTATTTTCACGGGACTTACGTGTTTAGACTCCTGAATCCTTGCCGAGTCCAACGATACCAAATATGTTAGGTTTCGCCTTATGGTTTGTGCTATGTTGTGATTTGGCACTTAAAAAAACTTTTGCAAATATCTTCGAAACTGTTAGTCCGATCGAGACGAAACCAGTGTAGGAAACACGGAACCTAAGTTGGTTTACTAAACGTTGAAGCCTAAATGTCAAAATTTTGATAGGAAGTGGCAAAAAAATCCAATCAAAGTCTTTCATTGGTCATTTTTTATGCTCTCTTATATATAAGTGTCTATATACTTCAAAATGAAATTAGATATTTTCACCAAATTTGGCACACATATGTATGGGTACACTCTGAGGACACCCCAAAAAAGTGGTGGAGATTGGGCAAGATGTGACTTGTGACTGTCAAAAAACCTTTAAAACCATATTTTTGCTCATTTGGTGCCAATAGATGGCAGTAGAAGGCCACAAATATAGTTCATGGTTATATTAGTTAACTATATAAATCCTTATAATAACATTACTATTCACATTTTTTCAAGGTTTACCACTTCATTTTTCCATTTGATATCTCTTTTTGCAATTATATAACATTACATTTACATTGAGACTTGAAAATTATGATTTTTAAAAGGGGATACATGGAATAAGCATTTTCTAACCTATCATTGATTCCAAATATCCACATCTGCAACAAATTGTTTGTGTAAGAACATTTAATTAACAGAGTTAAGATAGAAAATGTGCTTTTAACTATGAACATTCATTTTAAAATGAATGTGAGCCAAAGAGACTGGTCATCTGCTACCCTCTGCTGGTCAAAATAATTATTTTGTCTTACTACTCTCTAAAATTGTTCTATAATTCATATTTAGAAATTATAAAATCACTATTATAACATAATATCTTCACTTAATATCTATTGAAGAATTAGTATTCACAATTGTATTACATTGTGACATTATGGGAAATGTGGAACCTGAAGATACTTGCAGTAAACATTTTGTCACCCATTATATATGTTACTATTGCCCAATTTCATATTACATGATATGGGCAGTAGTTTGGCTTTTATATTCATATGTAGGAAATGTTAAATCATCAAAATAACATTTCAAATTATAAGTTGTCAATGTTTATAAATCCCATAGACTGAGATTGACTGTTATACTAATGATGTCCAATAGAGGGAGCCACAGGATAAATCTTTTATGTGTATTCCTTTTTCTTTTTTTCTTTTTTTTTTGTACATTGGTTAAAATGTTATATCAATATAAGGTTCAAGTGCTTTCCACAAATAAGGATCGTTTATACTATATAAATACTGAATAATGTTTGGGGGAATGCACATTTAAACAGTTCATTATACAGAAAAGTTAATCTCTGTTGTCAGAAAGATTGTCATAAGAATCAAAGTTGTTTTATTGGATTATTGAATTATTGCAGTTTGCATTAAGTATAATAATATTTATGTTAAGATACAGAGCTGACAGTCTAATTTGAATATTATTAATCTTGTTTTTGATATTATATTATTACAATAAATCAATGGAATTAATGAATTAGTCAATCATGCATTTGATCTTTTTTCTTGCATGTCAAGTGTATGGACTCCATGCATTTTAGACTATAACAAAGCATTTTGTTAATTATTCATTTAATATTCAGTCCCGACAGGGACTAAACTAAACAGGGAGAATATACACACAGGAGTAAATGAACTAAACGGGAACAGCTGAGTAAGGATTAACATAATCAAACAACATGGCAACTAGAACATCTGAAACATAAATGTGTGTGTGTGTGTGTGTGTGCTTGTTAGCCATTTAATGAACTTTTTTTAATGTGGCTTTAGTGGAAATTACTGATGGAAGATCAAAAACAAAGTTTTTAGTCAGCCAATGATTGGCCTTCTGCTGTCATCCAGGGTTTGCCTTAATAGAAATTTTGTCTTACTACTCAGTAATATTGTAGGTTACTATAGTTCATATTTAGACATTATAAAATCATTATTATGACATTTAAAATATTCATTTTTTACAGTTTACCACTTGTACTGTGTACTGTATGTACTGAGTTATCAATCTGTACAATTATACCACATTGTAATTAGAGCGGAACCTCAACATTTTTTTTTTTTTTTTTTGAAAAGACAAAGGCTTGCTGTAAGTATTTTTAATGTATCATTTATCAGTTATGGAGGCCAACTGGTGGACCTGTTTGATTCATTGTTTTTGGGGTTTGTGCACAGTTAAAGAAGATACATTTAAAAAATCCAATAATTGTAAATTAACATGTATTCATTTCAATTGTTAGTGTATTAAATTTGCACACTGTGCTAATATACTGTCAGCTTGAAATTAGTTATAGATACAATAGGAAAACTGTGACACTCAGTTTAAAAAATGTAACCTGAATGCAGATACAATCTAATAATTTATAAAGGTGATAAGATGTGCAAAAGAAAAATCACAAATTATATTAAAAAAAAATTACATAATATAAATTATATTTAAAAAACAAGTACATACAATCAATCAACAAAAAATGTGTATGAGAAAATAAAGAGAATAAAATATATTTTTAAAAAACAATGCATGTGAAAATAAGATATATGAAATAGTAAGGAAATATTAATTCATTCATTCATTCATTTGTTCGTTCGTTCGTTCGTTCATTCATTCAATCGTTAAATTTAAATTGTTTAGATATTAATGTGTGTTTTAGTGTAAATTAATGGTAAAAACAAAAATCACATAATAAATAAAAATATAACTTTGAAGTAACACCGTTAAAGTGTCAAAAACATTTACAGAATTTAGGCATGTAAAAAGTACATAAATATATATATTTTAAATAATAACGCGAAATTTTATAAACAATAAAACATTTAAAAAATATCCAACAATTTTCAAAATTATTAATTCATCCATTCCATCAATTTCAATGGATTGTATATGTGAATTTATTGTGAAATTAAGTTTTTGTTAATGCATGTTAAAAAGTAAATCACATTGAAGAAAACATTTATGAAAAAACATTTGAAATCACATAAAAAAGAAATAAAAATTGTTAAAATATGAATAATGCAAATAAAATAATCATCTCACTGATTCATTAATTTTTAATGCATTTAAAATAGGCTGTTTTCAAAGTTGCTTTAATTTAAAGTGAGCAGTATAATGATGAACATATGATCTAAGTAAATTGATAAAAAGTCATAGATTTACATTTAACTTTGAAGACCTAATACTGAGGAAACAGATACCTCAAATACTGAGGCAATGATTACTAATACAACAGAAAAGAGATTTACTCAAAAAACCATAACAAAAAACAAGAACTTAGGCAGCAGTGACAGGAAAAGTGAAACTAAACTATCCGAATATTTTCATGACATTGCTCTCCAAGCCCCACTACTAAAAAGTATTTGGTTGTGCTGCAAAATGGTCAAAAGAGGCAACAAAAAGTAGTTCCATAGGTTGGACAGGAGCAGACAAAGACTGATGAGACTTAGGATCTAGCAAAACAAAACAACACAGTGGATTGGAAGTAGATAGGTAGGATGTGATGGAGTGAGGAGGCAAAGGATGATTTATAACGGATACAGGATCGAGGCCCACAACTAAACAGATGGAGGTAAGAGGCACAATAGAACAAGGAGAGCTTGATTGACATGAGTGAAATTGTGAACAGTGTAAATCCAGGTGAACATGTTGATGAAGGGGACTTTGAGCCAACAGAGACAAGCTCCAACAACAGATACTTAAAGTTGGGTGGAATCAGCAGTGATGGACATTACTTGGAATTGGATGGATTTAGATCATCATATAACAAACCTTTACTGGTGATCCAACTCATACGATGATTCTCAGTGATAGCAATATGAGTTTCAGTACATGCAGGCCAATAAAATATCCTCAATGAAAGATGACATTAGATGTTGTCAAACACTCAAGCTCTCATTATCTGTACCAAGGATAAAGGTTGACTAGGTTCTTGGTTCAAAGTGAGGCAGCCATTGTCCTCATCAGTGAGACAGAAGGAGTCAAGATTGTTGTTTGGATTGAGTATTTCTGTTACAGTTCTGCAGGAAAATCCCAGAAGATCAACAGTCTTACTTAGGATGTAAATAAATAAATAAAGGAACAAACAATCCAGCAAATGACAGTACTGCAGACAAATAATCGTTTTTGATGAGATGAAAAAAACTTTTACATAAATGGCAATGTAAAATGACATGATCAAGTTGTTTTCTTCTTCTGAGAGCCAAGAACAGAAAGCTAGAGCTGCAATTAGCCAGTCAAAAAAAAAAAAAAAAAGACAGACAACAGTGAAAAAATGTACTGTGTACTCTGATTTGATATGCAGCTGAATTCAGCCACACACAAGAGCATGAGTCGATGACTTGCCTTGAATCAATAATCCGCATTGGTGATGGGGCTGTAATGGTCTGGAGATTGTTTTCTGCAGTCAAACTGTTTGTTCTTGATTTGGGTAGAAAATGGAAATGTAATGGAAATGTCAGGAGGTCTTGGAGTTCAGTGTTGTCCTAATAATGAAGATGATGTGGTCATCAAAGCAGCATTTGATGTTACAGTTGATGTACCTAAGGAGAATTAGATTCTGATTATAATTATTATTTTTTTTATTATTATTTTACAATTCATACAAATGGAATACACAGTAAATGGTCACTTTATGCACAATATTTTATATTCAAGCAACATATTCTTCTAATGCAAACATATTGTAGAGTGGTAATTTTAGAATTGTATGTTAATATTATAAAACTTTTGACCAATTTAAAAGATAAAAATGGTCTCACCTGTTTATGAATACTCCAAGTGCTGGAATATGATGAAAAGTAGCTAAGATAGTCCAAGACTTCTTAAAGTTCCTCTTTGTCTTTCCTTTCTCTTTTATATACAATGTTTTACTGTTTTGAAATGAAGTTTTACCTTTTTAGGTAGTTGACTATAAATTTGATTAATGCTAACTGTATAATTAATTTCTGCAAACAATGTCATTATAAAAGCATATTGCATAGACATTTTGATCAATACAATACATGAAACAAAGAAAGATCAATGAATGAATGAATGAATGAATAAATAAAACTACAACAATTAAAATGAGTAATTTTTAGAACATGTGGATGGGTGTTAAGGCCTCTGAATAAATGGCATTATTTTTGTATCCATTAAATATATTTTAAATATATTGAATACAAGTTTAAATAACTAAAAAATGAATACTATTTTTTTATTTTAGATAAACATGAATTTAAAATGACCTTAACACCCACTTAAAGTAGTAAAAAATTAAATAATCCCAATAGCTACTGCTGTCTTCACGTGCTATCGGAAGTGTCCTACTTTTGACTTCTTAAGTCATAATTATTAGTTTGTCTTTGTAATTTATTTTATTGTCAAAAAGAATATAGGAACTTCAATGGAAGGCAGGTTGATTCTTGCCTTTTACGTTAGGAAATCTTATTGATTAATATTTTGTTGTTAAAGATATTTATGTAGTATCATATTAAATTTTGAACTAAGAATCTTTTATTTACAATAATTCCAGTAGCACGTGAAGGCAGCATACATTCCCACAGAGGCTGTCCACTGATTAACATCCACCTCTGTATCCCCCACCCCCCCTTACAATGGACAATGCATTATAGCCACTTCATCACAATGCAGTTATGATAGCTGAAGTATGTGGGCATTATGTCAATCTTAATTTTATGCAACTCAATATCTTTATATATACATGGTCAATTAATGTCCCACTTTCAGTTGTTGGTTTTTCAATAATTTGTGTGAAACCAAAATGCTGCATAACATCATAAATTGTTGAATTACTGAAAAGGTTTTCATTGAAATCCCCTAAAATAATTTTTCCACCTGGTAAGCAGTTTATTTGATTAATTAAGGTAATCAACTTCTCTCTAAACAATGGCAAGGTATATGATGGTGGTCTGTATATGACTGCCAAGGTTGTGTTTAAATGTTCTATGTTGCACATTAGACATTCAGTGTTAATACATGGTAAATCAACTAATGCAGCTTTTACATTCTGTCTATGATAGATACCAACACCACCATGATTTTCCTCTTTTAGTTTAGCAAAAACATCCTGACTTGTGTCATATGCAACATTTCGGGGTTTATCATAAAAATAGTATCCAGTAAGACTGATATCATTTTCAAAATAGTTTGGTTTTAACCATGTCTCTGTTACACAAATCATATCTGCTTGAAAATATCTCTTATCTTGGTGAATATCTAAAATATGTGGATTGAGTCCTTGAACATTGTGTAACATAATTTGAAATTTTACACTTTCTGTAATTTCCATTGGAACAATGAATGGAGTCATACTCTGTAGAGCTTGTTCAATGTCATCTTTTGCAAAAATAACATTTTCTTTGAAATCTTCTATTATGAGTCCATCAAGAGAGGTCACTCGACTTAATGCTACATATGCTTGTCCTGGAGCAAATATCTTTTTCATTGAAACAACTGCTTTGTTCACTGTCAGACCTTGTACTTTGTGAACTGTGCAAGCCCAGGCCAATCTCAAAGGATATTGCCTTCTAACACCACCACTGCTTGTTACTTTTTCTTCTTCAGGTTCAATTGGTGTACTTTTTTGCAGTCCAGGTTTTAAACATGTTTTTTTACCTCTAGCTGCTTTACCAACATGTTCATCATCAAATTCGATATATATTTTTGATGGAAACATTTCATCATCATCATAACAAAATTCTTTAATTGTCCCAAAGATTCCATTCACAAGACCATCTGGTACATTAATATTTTTTAGCAGCATTACTCGAGCATCAATGGCTAATTCAAGGGATTTTTCCAAACTACTGTTGTGCACTCTGGAATGAAACCCATCCTTTTTTTCCATTCGGCCAGTCTTAGCATTTCTCTCAAAATCTTGAGCATTTATAGTAACTGTGTCAGTGCATAGTTTGTGCAGCATCAATATATTATGGTTATCAACTTCTCTATTAGTTGCATAAATATGGATATCTGTACTATCATCACCATCACCTGTTTCACATTTCTTAAGCATATTCACATCTTCTTCAAGCATTACTTCATCTTTTTTGCGTAGCCTTAAGCGATTTAATAATTCTGCAAACGTTTTGTCCTTCTGACGCATAATCTCTGTAAGTTCAATAAAATGAAAGTTAGTTTCCCAAAGATTAACACCGTTGACTGGTTCAGTGTAAAGTGGTTTTCCTTTAACAGGAGACAGCTGATAAAAATCTCCAACTGCTATCACAGAGACATTTCCAAATGCAGAGAAATCACCTGTTTGTTTGATTTGTCTCAATCTTCCATGAATATATGACAGAAGTTTATGATCAACCATTGAAATTTCATCAATTATTAATATTTGCAGTTTTCCAAATTTGGCTCTCAAGGAATTAATTTTTTCATCTCCAAGTGGTTGATATGGCAGTGTAGCATTTTTCCCAATAGACAGAGTGGAATGTACTGTAGCTGCATTTTTTAAATTGTAAGCTGCAACACCAGTTGGTGCTGTTAATAGCACATGTGTCTCATCTGGGTTCTCCGTTAACCTTGAAAGGATGCGAGAGGTTTCATAATAGATTGCTTTTATCAGCACTGACTTTCCAACACCTCCTGGACCAGATATAAACACATGAAATGGATCTGGGTTTTCACCTTGCACTTTTGCTAAACACCATTGCCGCACTTTGTAAAAGATTTGTGACTGCTTTTCATTCAAAGACCGTAGCAAAGCCAAAGCATCTTGCTTTGTCATAGCAGATGGATTGGTTTCTAGTTTTTAAGGACCTACATTTGGTAATAGATCAGGTATAATATCATCACCTTCCTCCGTTTCTATCTGTGTTTCTTACTCTCTAGACATTCCAAACGTTCAAGTTCTGCTTCTGGACAGATTTGGGCCCAAGCATCTTCCATTGGTCCATGTTGTTCTAAATCATCTTGAGCTCTTTGTATTGTGTCTGCTTCTTTTTCAAATTTTGCCATGTTTGTTTCAACTATAATTTTCACTGACTCAAGGTCATCATTATAAATTGTTACAAATCCAGTCTCGTAAAACTCCTGATGGGAAGGGAAATTTGGTGGTTTCAATTGATCTCGCACAAAATATGGCAAAAATAAGTCCAAAATACTTTGATAGTAATTTTCTGGATTTTTGGTGGGAGAAAAACGAGCATATCGCGCAATCGCACATTCTGTTTTAGTTCTTTTTCTCACGAAGCCCATGTCATTTTCCAGCTTTACTCTATCTGCACACGAGTATTCAGATTTACTCAAAACTCTGTACTCTGAGGCAAAGGTTGCTAAACACATTGCACTGAATTCTTTGGTATTTGGACGGGCTCTGTATCTGTCTGTGATGCTTTTCATCCATATGTCATCACTGTCATCTTCTCCACATTCAGCTTTTTTATGTATAGTGTTTAAGGGTAAACTCATTCTTATTGTATTAATACCAGTTGCAATGAACACTACTTTCCTTGACCCTTCTTTCAGTTTCATATTTGTCAGCCTATAAACACTTTCTTGAGCTGAGACCTCTCGATTATGTAAAAACACACTGCCAAGTTTTCTTAAAGCCTGTTTCGCATCCATATTACCTTGACTGTTTGCTTCTTTTTGAGCATTAGCTAGCAGCAATCCCATTTCTCTCTCAGCTTTGGAAATATAGGAAATTATATATACTATACAAGAGTAAGCATCAACAACATATTGTATATCCATGTTTGCATTCCAACATTGCAAAAGATCAGGATTATATTGATTAACCCATACATCACTTGGATTTCTCTTCAAAACAACATTTGTTTTTCTTCGTAATTCTATTGTATGCCATTTCAAATGTCTCTTGATTTATACCAATAGATGCAAACATAGAGTCAACTGAGTCAAATGCAGCATCGCTATTCAATAAACATTCTCTGACGTTTTTCATTATAGCTTCAGCTAACTCTTTTGATATTTGTTTACAGTTAGTCTTTTTGTATTGACTTTCATTTTTTCCATCATCAGTTTCTTTTTCATCTTTATCACTCTTGCTGCTTCTTGTAATAAAAGTATTTTTGCTTGGTGGACGTGGAAAGTTGAATCTACACACAGTTCCTTTCTTTTTACATGTTTTTGCATGTCTTTTGCTGTGTTGTTGCACACTGCTGACTATTTCATGCATTTCTTTTTGTTGTTCAGGTGGCATTTCACATGTGACATAACGATCAACAAATGCTACAACTTCATCATCATCATCTTTGTCCACTTGAGGTGCATTTTCAACCCAAAACAGACAATGTGTATGAGGGGAACCACGTTGTTGGAATTCTATTCGATAGAAATAATCTATTATTTTTCCAATTGGTTGGGCTGGTGACATAATGACATCTTTCAAAAAGCAGTGAAATCGATAATCAAACATTCTGGCAGCAGTTACAGGATTGCGTTTCAGCATCCCACATCTCTCAGACCAATCCAGTTTATCAATAGGTGTTTGACAGCCCTCTTGTTTTACAATACATTGCATTAGCTCTGTCCATCGCAAGTCCGCTGATGAAAATGAGCAAAACCATGTTGGAATACCTAATTGTCTAACCATTGCAAATAAATCTTTTTGAACACTTTGCCAAAAAACAGGAGTCCCTCTCACAGGTTTCAAAAATGTATAACCCTGATCAAAATTTAAAATATTTTGCAGGGATTCTTTGTTTGTCAGCATTTCTGAAGTAAGTTTTGTTTTGTTGCTTGTGTCATAGCCTTTCCTTAAAGCAATAGATACATTTGAGATCACTTGATTAAGCTCAGACAAATATTGTCCATAAAAGATGTAGTCCAAATTTTGAGCAAAACGTCCATCTGCATTTAGGATTCTATTATTCAAATATCTAGAGAGTGTTATTTTTCTGGTCGTGGATCATGAAATGTTCCTGTTCCATTTGGGAAGAGAACTGGAAAACATTTTGCTTCGTTACTTTCATCCATTAACATTCTCACTGGATTGTTGCCCTCTGCTGGTGCAAGTGACATAATTCCATCAAAATGTTGATCTAACACCTCTTGTGCAATGTCAACTGGTTGCAAACACGAATCCATAAACAAACCATGTTGCTGTCGATCATGAAGTGTTTCATCAGTGATGTCATTGTCTTCATTTTCAATATCATAGTCTTTATCAACACATACGCCCTGACATGTGTCCAAGTCTTGTTCATTGTTATCACTTTTATCATTTAATTGTTCTTCTGTCTTACTCAGAGGATTAATCCAAGTTTCATTAAACTCTACATCTGTATACCACTTATTATATTGTTTTAGGTGTTTTAAAGCAGTTTTTACCTTATCAATGTGCACAAACTTATATTCATAGTGTCCTTTGTATGTCAGTTTTCTCTTAAGCTTTACACGAATCATCAAATCCTCATCTTCTGATCTTGGTAAAACATTCACCACATCTGTAACATTAGATGGAACACAAGTCACTGGTCCATGAACACCATTCTGTCCACCTCGTGGTAATGCCATCATTTTCAGGAATATGCTTTGCAATTAGATGTTGCTCAAGAGAGTTTAAACAGCTCAGTTCAGCAGGAATAGGATCGAGAGCTAGATTGTTTGCAACACTTTCAGCAGGCATTTTACCTTCAGAAATTTTTCTATCACATGTGTGACAAATCCACAAATATTGCACTGGGCTATTTTTATAGACACATTCTTCACTGCAGTCTTTATTACATTTATGAAAATAATTCAATGTTATACATTTTTCTGCAATGCAGCCAGCCTGGATAGATTTTTTAATATATTTGTTTTTATTACAGTGTTTCACCTGCATTTTAAAGCAGCAGCGATGACAAACTGAACATATATATTCAGGACCTGTTGATATTTTTTCTTTAAATTGTTCAATCACACAATCAATCTCTTTCCTTTTGATCTCTGCCACATGCCGAGTTACAGCATTTCTAATTTTAATGCTAGTAGAAAAATGAATATCATTTTTTATATTTCTCTTTGTTATAATGAATCACCTTAGTCCTATGCATTTCATCTTCACTATATTTTCTAATACTGTACTGTTTCAAAGATTCCCTATGTTTTGTATTCTGTGCATATTTGTCCATGGAGTACTGCTTCAAAGATTCCTTGTGTGCGGTATTCTCAGCTGTTTCAGTTCCTGTGTTGCGTAAGTACTGTTTCATGAAGTATTTGTCAATAGAGTACTGTTCAGATTCGTGTGCTGTATTCTCAGCGTATTGTCAATAGTACTGTTTCAAAGATTCCCTGTGTGCGGTATTCTCAGCGTATTTGTCAATAGAGTACTGTTTCAAAGATTCCCTGTGTGCGGTATTCTCAGCGTATTTGTCAATAGAGTACTGTTTCAAAGATTCCCTGTGTGCTGTATTCTCAGCGTATTTGTCAATAGAGTACAAAGATGGATTCTGTATTTGTGTACTGTTTCAAAGATTCTGTGTGCGGTATTATCTGCGTATTTGTCAATAGAGTACTGTTTCAAAGATTCTCTGTGTGCGGTATTCTCTGCATATTTGTCAATAGATTTCTGCTTCAAAGATTCCCTGTGTGCGGTATTCTCAGCATATTTGTCAATAGAGTACTGCTTCAAAGATTCCCTGTGTGCGGTATTCTCAGCATATTTGTCAATAGAGTACTGCTTCAAAGATTCCCTGTGTGCGGTATTCTCTGCATATTTGTCAATAGAATACCTTTTCAAAGATTGACAGCGCGATTCATATTTAGTTTTGCTTAATATTTTTAATTTTTCTTGATACTGTTCATTTTCATTATACATTTTAATACCAGATTTAATTTTCCTCTCTTTGTACATTTCATCCTCATGATATCTTTTCTTTGCTTTCATTTTTTTTTTGCCTCATTTAAGTCATGATTACTATTGTATTGGACTTTCTCTCTATAAAGCTTACGTGGGTCTGACTGGGTATTTAATGATGCAGGAAATATTGACAGTTCAACTGGTAATTTACAAATTGAAGCATAGCTACCATCCTTTTTTTTCACACATACAACAACTTCATAATGACAATTATTGGCATGTTTCAAGTAAATCCCCTTGTATTGACAGCTCTGTCTATTTGATGTGGCAATTAAGGCTGAATACTTAAGCCATTTCTCTTGAGTAAAAGTAAATATGTCTACACCAATTAAATCACTGGCTGCTTGTATTTCTAGCTCTGATGCCCAAGTTCCAACATATTTCATTCTCGAAGTTGAAATATAGTTCCCAACAGAACTGTGTCCTTGTCTGAGATACTGAATGTACCTTTCTTCATTTTGGAGAATATGAGAAACAACAGCACGTCTCACTCTTCTGTGTTCTTTTTCACTTCCACTTACAGCATAAGCTATAGATCTGAAAAAGCAGTTACCATCACCAACAATATCTTTGGTTTTACAAGGCTCAGCCATTTCTACAATTTCATTTGGATAATTTTGTTCATTTGAAATATGTACAATGTTTAGCTTCAAGCAAATATTTTTTTTGTTGCTGTACTGTTAATGGACTAAACTGAAAAGAAACACTGTCAGTTTGTGAAATGAATTCAACATCTGCTGTATTTTCATTTCTTGGGCATGCACTGGGCATTTCTGTTTTCTTTTGTGCACATATTTCATTCACAGGTATTTCATCTGTGCTAGAGAAATCAGTCAAAGAGGAACTGCAAGTTACCATTTCTGATTTTATACACTCAGTCATTTTTTCTATTTTAGTATTTTCCATCACAGGATGACATATCACCTGATTATTTTGAGTATCTTTGTCAATTTGTGTACATATTTCAAGCACAGATATTGCATCTGTGTTGATAAAATCAGTCAGACTATTACTGCAACTTTCCAAATCTGATTTTATACCTTTAGACACTCTTTCCATTTCAGTATTTTCCTTCATCACTAGATGGCACACCAATTGGTCATGCTGTTTGTTCTTGCCAATCATATTTGCCTCAACCCCAGTTACCTCAAAAGGACGATTTTTTGCAATCAATGATGCACCAAGTCTCCTAAAATAAATGAGCAAAGATTCTATGCTGCCATAGAAAGTCACTACACACTCTTACCATACTGGGCATATGTTCCATCACAGTGTCGTGAATGTGGATCAATCACTGCATACCATGAACCTTGTCTGACAGCTGCACATATGGTGTGGTTCATATTTACCAAACATGCATCAAACTTCTGGAATGCTTGTTTTACTGCTTCATCAAATGACATGGCAAAACCTTGAAGACCTTCATCATAATGAGAAATGCCAAACAACCCTGTGAGTAATGGTCCATACTTTATTGAAAAAGAGCAATTATTCAGCATGTGTGTGTCAGGCAGCTCAGCAACTTGTATGTAGCCATCTATCGAATCGTTGATTTTCCCTGCATCTCTCATGGCACTGTACAGGTCATCTCCGTGAATGAGGACATCATTCAGGTCACTGACATTCCACTGCAAAACATTTTTCATCTTAGACATGACAATGGCAATTAAACTGTTCGCAGCACATTGCTTACCCCCATTGGGATTGAAACGGAGATATCCTTGATGGAAAGAGCCTCTTATGCAAGATCTCTGGGGACATAAATCAGTACCAGCATTCATTTTCATCTCATTATGTTCAGTAGAAGAGACAAAGGGAGAAAAACTTTTAGACTTTTGTTCACACTTATTCACCTCAACCCCTATTACCTCAAAAGGATGATTTTTTGCATTCAAGGATGCACCAAGTCTCTTGAAATGAATGAGTAAAGATTCTATGCTGCCATAGAAAGTCACTACACTCTTACCATAAGCTGCCATTGTTCCGTCACAGTGTCGGGAATGTGGATCAATCACTGCATACCATGAACCTTGTCTGACAGCTGCACATATGGTGTGGTTCATATTTACCAAACATGCATCAAACCTCTGGAATGCTTGTTTTACTGCTTCATCAAATGACATGGCAAAACCTTGTAGACCTTCATCATAATGAGAAATGCCAAACAACCCTGTGAGTAATGGTCCATACTTTATTGAAAAAGAGCAATTATTCAGCATGTGTGTGTCAGGCAGCTCAGCAACTTGTATGTAGCCATCTATCGAATCGTTGATTTTCCCTGCATCTCTCATGGCACTGTACAGGTCATCTCCGTGAATGAGGACATCATTCAGGTCACTGACATTCCACTGCAAAACATTTTTCATCTTAGACATGACAATGGCAATTAAACTGTTCGCAGCACATTGCTTACCCCCATTGGGATTGAAACGGGGATGTCCTTGATGGAAAGAGCCTCTTATGTAAGATTTCTGTGGACATACATCAGAAACAGCATTTATATTCATCTTACTATCTTTAGTAGTAGACAAAAGTAGAGAAGATGATTCAGGTAGAATGAAGTGTCAAAGTGTTTGCAAAGTTTCAAAGTTGTTCAAAGTTAAAAAGTTGTTTTCAAAGCTGTTTGCCAGATTTTTTCCAGACAGTAGACGGTCTTCAGCATCCCCATTGTGATGTTCAAATTTTTTGGTAGGAGGTACAGCATCTTCTACATCAGCAGCCATCCGATCTGCCATCCTCTTCTTAGCAGCTTGGGAGCGCCGAAACTGCTTTGTGCGAGGCATCTATACACACATAAAAAACAACATCACAAAAAAGAAAAATTATATGATGCATTGCCACATTGTAATTCAAAAAATAATACAGTACAAAATACTCTTAATCCATTTCAATGTTCATTCAACATAAAGATAAATTACTCTTCAATAAACAAAAGCTCTTATAACTACGTTTACAATTTAAAATATATTATTGAAATCCTAACAATATACATTCTATTAATAATATTATAAAACATTCATAAATTTACTCAAATATTTCCTTATGGATGCAATCCCTAAAGAACTGTTACTAAACAAGTATATGGTTCATTAACAAATTGAATTATTTTCTTCACAGTATAACACCTAGTGTATACTTCATTTACAAAATATGTACATCTACACTATAAATTGCTTAAAATGTATACTTCTAAATTAATAAATTCAATATAAAACAATCATTCTCCCATGATATTATACATATCAAAATTGTATATAGGTGCATCCACTACTGTAAACATAAGTCAACACCACTTTATGCATTTAAAAAAAAAAAAAAAAAATATCATTGATAAGTTATTCAAATGTTTAGTGAGACTTTATTTTTATGAAAGCACAGTTATTGTTACTTATGTCAGTCTGCTTCCATACAATTAATACATATTTGAAATCTAATTAACCTATTTATCACATAAACACAATAAAATGTTTAATATTATGATTTACACCTTATTAAAATAAAGTAGGGATAGGCATTTTTCCAAAATATTGAATTTTAATATTTAAAATAAAAACAAATGAATATTTAATTATTCACTCATTTTATTTAAATTAGTCAATATTCTATAATCATTTCTATAACCAACAATATATAGCATAGCCTGACCAACAACATGTAAATGATTCTTTGATCTAAATATAAAAACTAAACTATATGTAAACAAAAAACATAACTTTAACAGGAAAACACAAAGCAGACAGTGCTAATTATTGTAAAGAACAAATATTGTTGCAAAAAAAAAGTGAACTTAGTTCACACCACAAGACATGAATTCATTAACATTTACTTCATTTAATTCATATGCAAATTACGTGTTTACAGTAAGCACAGTAAGCTTACTCTATTCTTCCCCAGTTCACCGACTCACTTAGTTTCATGTATTTCGGGAGAAGTGGATAAATTCACGGGTTATAGATCCGATTCTCTGTGCGGCGCAAACTAACATGGCGGCGCCCATCAACAAAAAACATCCACTTACACATATTTGGCAGTCGGAATATTAGATATTTCATGCTATAGTTAACAAATTTGTTAATATTTTGAATTAAAAAGGAAAAATTAAATGAAAGCAGATCATCATTCATACAATGCTGCAGTGTCACATAACAAACAATGATGCGTCACCATGGAAACCATAAAGTGATACGTTCTAAATAACGGTCGCCTTAAAAAACTCACGCTGGGGGGTCAGCCATAATATTTTAAACTTACGTGCGAAAAGGGTTAACAAATATTTGTACAGCTGTATCGAAATAAATAAAACAAAAACACAATAACTTACCTCAAATCAAGTTTCAACGTTCTTCTGCAACATAATAGAAAAATAGCTTTATGAAACAAAACAAATTACATTTAACAAAAAATAGCACAAAACTCAATAAACCTCATTAATATTACAAAAATACATTTGATAACAAACCCTTTTTGAACAATGTATATATGCAACTTTTTATATATAGAAATATATATTAAAACCAACAAGTCAATTACAAACATTGAAAAATATCAAACATTTAAACATTATAGCAATTCAAAACTACATTAACATTTGTTATAAGAAAGGTATGCAACTGCTGTAAAAACAACTAAAATCAAAAATGCAATTAGACTGTGTATATATATCTGTATTTACCTTGTACAAAACAAGTGTGCAGCTGCTCACTATCACGCTCACAACATGCAGCAAATTGTAAAATGTATTTGTAAACTTGTTATCTGACAAAATATAACCTTTTTTTGGCATGTACATAAATTTAGGCAAACATAATAATAAATCAAAGTTATTTATTTTTCACTGCATTTATTTAGCAATACAGCATGCATGTTACTATCAAAGAAATAATTATTACTAGTAGGCTACTAGAATTACTCACTGTATTACAACTATCAATACATGCACACCACAAACATCTCTACATAAATATAAATTGATCTACCAGTCGCTTTCACCATAAAATGGCGAAAACGCAGGGCTACTGCTGGGCGCCGGTGTTACGGATCAACTGGGGATCATGTTAACTGGGGACACGCGCGAGCACGCAGATAGTTTTACCTGGATTTCCAGCAGATGTTAGACGGCGACAGATTCGTCACATGCGATATTCCACGGATCATAGATTTAAAAATGCATGTTTCACCGGTTGTATACATTGCGATGCGTAATAAAGCGCCTCGATTTCGCGGTGTTCGTTCCTGCGTTTTTGGAGTAGTTTTAAGAAAGTTTATCATGCTCTTACGTCACGCTCACAAACCACGCCCACGTTAACATGGGACACAAGTTTCGATAAATGTCAAACTTGTCAACGAAATTAAGAAAAGTGTAAGTATTTATTTTCAACATTAGTGTCTGTAGTGTGCTGTCATGTTTTCTAAACACAAATTAAAACAGACAGATTAAGTTTAAGTTAGGAGTAAGCTAACGGTAACACTTTACAATAAGGGTACATGATTAATGATGTACTAATATCTGAATTAATAGTTTATTAATCATGAACTAATTAATGGACCAATAAGGAATTAATGATGGACTAACCTTAGCTACGCCTGGAATCATGAGGATTCATGTGTTAACTACAGCCACCTTAACTACACGTTAACACACGTTTGTTAGTTAACATGTTAATTAACAACGAATGATCAGCTTCATCAAGTTGACTCTTTAAGAAGAAAGAAGAACAGCAGACATCGCTCAGAACTGTATCAACTTGATCAGCACTAATCTTGCACTGTTTTATTGCATTTCACACATACACCACGCTTCAGTATTACTCCTGACTTGTACACGTGACTGGTGCAGACAATTTTTAAGCATTTCAAAATGTACTTTTCACTATCCCTGGTTAACAACTTACCAGAAATGTTGTTCTTGACGACAGCTCTGATATATTTATTTCCAGGAAGAATGTTGTTTCGTAAATGTGGAGTGTATTAAGGTGATGTGCTTCAGTTGGATTATTGCATTATCATTTACTGTACATCGTTCCCACATCATGGATAACTTCGTGAAAATTAATTCGGTTACAAATACTTTACCTAAATTCATTTTGTTTCAAGTGATTTTCCTTTATGTTACTCTGTTTCATCCAACCTCAAAGAATACATACCTCCATTCACTTATTTAAATAGCCTGGAAACTATACTGCATGTGTAACTGATCACTTAATTTATGACTTATGTTGAGATGCCTCGACAAATCATGAACTCATGCTAGTTAATGACTAGTTAATAATGAGTTAACCATCATGTGCCCTTCAAGTAAAGTCATGACATAAAGATGTCTCAACAAATCATGAACTCATGCTAGTTAATGACTCATCATGTTCATCATGACATAAAGATGCGAACTCATCCATCATGTGCCCCTTCAGTAAAGTCATGACATAAAGATGCCTCAACAAATCATGAACTTACATTAGTTAATGACTAGTTAATAATGATCTTGTCACAACTTGTCACATTGGTTTTCCAATTATCAATTCGCCACATTTCATTGTCATTCAAAATTCCCTGTGTCCAAATACTCACTTCCTTATTTAACTGATACACTACTACTAATAATAATAATAATCTTAATAATAATAAAAATAACTAAATAATCTTTATTAGAATATATTTTGTAATGTATACAAATGTTTTAGAAGAAGTCAGCCATTGAGCATTAAACACACATGTAACAAGAAGATAGGATTTGTTAGACTGGAAATTGATGGTAAATGTCTCTGAATAACCGTCCAAGGACACCTCTTCTGTGCCTTTCACCAAGCCAGTTGGTCCATTCAATGAGAGCGAGATGTTCTTTTAACATTTTCTCTGTCCTGTTTCCTCTTAGTCTCCACACCCTTGTTTTATAAGACAGCCATGCTCGTTCTAGATGCTGTGAATGGGCTCCAGTGTTTGGGTCTACAAACCAGTGACTGTGATTGACTGTAAAATGTCTGTAGCCCATATTTGCCAGCACACCTCTGTAAGCTCTCCACTCATCTGAGATCAGGATTGTACCTGGACGCACATGTTTGACAATAATTGGAATTAGATGATTTCTTGATCTTCGAGTGACAAGACGCAATATTGGCCTTCGCAGATTATGTTTCACACCCAGCATTCCAAAAACCCACTTCCTTCGCCTCCATGTGGTAGATGCCCTACCCCGTCCATACTGCAAAAAAAAGAAAGAAAAAAAAAAAGAAAGAAATATATACTGAGAAGAAAAAAAGGTGATAATGTCAGGCAAAATTACAATTATGTTCTGTATACAAATAGCTAATAATTATACAATAATTATTGTAATAAGGTTACACAGCAATCACATAGCAATGTTGCTTTTCTTCGGTTCTTTTCCTTATATAAATGACTTTAGTAATAATCATAAATAATAATTTAAAATTGTACTTTTGTACAATTTTATTCATTATTGCTTACTAGGACGAAGAAAAGTCATGATAGCATTATTTACCTTCTATCATTCTAAAGCTTAACTGTATAAAGCTGACTAGACCTTAATTCACATTGAGTGCATCACAGCTGCTTCATCTCTGTTGCAAACCACAGCACTAAACTCAATAAAACTTACCTTTCGTTTATGACGGAAATTGCTTTCATCAATAACAACAAATTCTTGTTGACCTCCCATCTGCTGCCTTCTTCTTTTTTGGTACTCTTTCATAGCCTTGGTACAGATCTTTCTCAGGACCTTAGCCATTCTGGAGAGAGTTTTAGAACTTCTAGCAATCCTGTCCTGCATCATGTCTATCTGTCTCAGGTGCAATCCTTGAGAGAACCTGTGCAATGAAACATCAATAATTTACAAAAAAATATCAAACCATTACAGCACAAAACAGCCCATGTGTTCTAAACTAAGATATAAAATGACACCAAATAGACTTCAAATTGTGATGACTGGCTGGTATACAGTAGTAGATATATTATTATTATAATTGGCACAGTGCTTGTGCTATTAGTAATGAATGGTTATACTGTAGCAAAAACATCAAGTTAGTCAAACTTTTTCCTTGCAGGGATAGTACTACTACAATAAAACCTGTTTGACAGAAAATGAGCTCTAGCATGATGTGCATGTAGGGTTATAAATGTGCAAGTTTTGAGATCTTGTTCTGCAACAAGTAAATGCCATGATTTTTATACATTGGTCCTGATAGGTGTTTTTAATGTCTATTTACTTCTCACCTCGTACTGTATACAATTAATATACTCTATACATTCTACACTCTCATGCTAAATTTCAGAGACATTTAAGGTAAAGGTAGACAAGGGAATGGCTTACCTGTAAATAAATGTTAACCATGATGGCAAGCTTATTTTTGATTTTTCAAATAAAGATCCTGTCCTTACAGATCGGCTGCTTTTAACTCCACGATGATTTTTAGATCTGCACACCCTGTGATTCAAAAAAATACTAATTAATGTTATGGAGAGGTATATGCTCTGCTTGTCAAATTTGTAATATAAGGTGTTCTTCATTCACCTTTTTTAAACATATTTGAAGGTTCTATCACTGATTTTAGCAAGTGAACTGACTCATGAACAATTATCACTAAACAAACAACAAAAAACAGCTGTGGATCATTCAGGTAACAGCAGAGTATGCAAACTTTTGAACAGGGTCTATTTTTTTTGTAAATTGAACTAACGTATTGTTTTCTCTTATGGACTATATGCATATGTCTTTTACTAAACAAAAAATATCCCACTCATTTTGGTAAAATAATTAACATTTTGCAGTTTCTCCAAGGTGTATGTAAACTTTTGACTTCAACTGTACGTATGATTCACACAATTTGGCTAAATAGGCCACTGTTCATGGTCATATCTTTGCAACATTTTGAACAGTCATGAAACCTACTCCTAACTTGTTCTGTAACAAGGCAAGTAAGTGTAGGCTAATTCCAATAGAAGAAGAAGATATGCGGTTTCCTACCGCGACTCACCAGTTATATCCATCAGAAATTTTACTGTTCCTGGTCAGTTTCATCTTTTGGCCACATCTTGAACAAAGTACTCTGCTTGTGAGTAGCTTTTTCTTTTGAAGCCATTTTATTACTTTGAGCTTTCCCTTTTTTGAGGGCTTTTGAACCGCCATTAGCAACAATTTAGTCATTAATCCCGCCATAGTGAAGGGTCGTTCCTTCCTTAACAATTCGTTATTTTTGAACAAATCTTTGATGTGAATCGGCAAGAACGCGTCGTCTCTGGGAGTGACTCGTTGAGTCGCGCATATGCATAACATTCAATAGATTCTGCACTGTCTGTAATTAATTCGCCTGTTTCCAATCATTTTCGAGTCGTTCGTTGATGACATGATGGACCAATAAGCTTAACCAATGCAGTTTGAACATTCCGAGCAAGAAAAAGAATTGATTAGTTTGGACCGTTCGAGTCTTTGGTTTTTCGAGTCTCTTCGTTCATCACCTGACCGTCCCAGTAAATTGACCAATATTTCAGTGCTCGGTGTTAACATGAAGCATAGCCATAACATAATAAACATTTTGAATAAAATTAAAACTTTTGGTGGTACCTTCGTTTGAAGTCTTTACATGCTGGGACACTCCAAAGAAGTGCAAGACCCATCAGAATTGCATGTTAGTATTAAAGGTGGACATACTTGTATTTTGAAAATCGCTCCAATGGCAGATGACGAAGAAGAAGAAGTGGTTGTTGCGCCCAAAATCGAACGCAAACGTGACAAGGAGAGCACAATGGCGACTAGACGTGGGAGGCCAATTAAGATAAATCCAAAGTATGGTGCAGCTACAGATGGTAAGTGTTTAAAATGATAATGATAACGAGTGACTAAAGTGTTACATTACGTTAGAGTAAACTAGAAAAATCTGTCTTTGAATTGGTAACATACCAATTACGTTCAAATGTAAGCAAAATATTCAAGTAACGTTAGTTGAAGCCATTGATATATTTTGGGAAATACCCACTGAGGTCTTATATTAAATATGTAACGCCTAATAAAATAAATTGTTAATCAACGGTGTAGTTTTTAACCACCATGACCGCTTCATTGAGTTAACTTGAACTTGAGTACTGGACTCATTAGAATGTGAACTAACCAGCCTTTTCTTTACATTTACAGTCCCTGTGTCTGCTGTTCAGGAAAATGCAGGATCCAGTATGCACTGCACAGCAAGTGTGCAGACAAAGTAGGCTTATAAATGCACATCTTTTTATGTTTATAATGTATCAAATCTTTAATAGTTTTTTTATTAACCTTTCATAGGCTTTTATTTAGATGAGGCACACACAAGTTATACTATACAGTTTTTTGTAAGTGCAGAGATGCCATTCTTTTGGATTCATCTGGATATCGGATTAACGATTTTGAATGAATTTGAGATAGTTCTAACATAGAATCTGCAACATTTCTGATATAATTACATAAACGTACAGTAGGTCATAGTCTGACACATTACATGTCAGCTGTAACAGTTATGCATTTTGATTAACTGTAAATTCTAACTGCATTTGAGTTCTTTTGCATTTAAGAATGCAACATTAGTCATTAAATAGTTCATAAATCTGTTGTTGTTTAAAAAGAGTTTCATTTTCACACTGCTCAAGAAATATACTGTTTAGTGTTTACTTTTTACTATTATCATTGTTAAAAACAGTTTTTGCTCCTTAACATTTTAGTGAACACAATAATAGATCTCTCTTTTTCAAATCTTGCCACAAATGTTTGAAATGATTTTAATTGTAAAAAAAAAAGTACAGAGTGAAGACATTTAGATTATTTCAAAATGGTAATTTGATAAATGCTTTAATTAATGTAGTGAAAATATTTAATAAATACAAATAAATGCTCACTGAACTTTCTATTTATTAAAGAATCCTGAAAAGTAAAACATAAATTCCAGTTTGTCCACAGAAAATGTAAAGCAGCACGATTACTTTTAACATTGATAATAATCTTAAATGTCTCTTGCGTATCAAATCAAATTGTAATGATTCCTTAAAGATCATGTGGCACTGGAGTATTTTTTTTTCCAAGTGAAGTAAAATTCTGCTTTTTAATTACACCAATAAATTGTATTATGTACAATTAAAAAACAAAATTGTATAAAATTCTAATAGTACTTTATAGTATTACTGTTATCACATTAGAATGTGAACTTACCAGCCCTTTCTTTACATTTACAGTCCCTGTGTCTGCTGTTCAGGAAAATGCAAGAACAGGTATGCACACTGCACAGCAAGTGTGCAAGTAGGCTACTCTGGTCAATGCACATCATGTTTCAAAATACTATAATAATTTTAGATTTGGATGAGCCGCATAAAAAAGTGATACTTTATACAGCTTTTTGTCAGTTAAAATTGCAAATGACCTTGCGTTACATGTACTTTGAATAATACATTAAAATAGAGAACTTTTTTTATTGTAATTTTTCACAAAATTATTGTTTTAATTTTTTTGATCAGATAAATGCAGCCCTGGTGAACAGAAGACATTTTTCAAAATCATAAATAACTAATCTTTCCAAAAATTTGAAAGGTGTTTTAGTAATAACAATTCTATTAATACTTTGTTATATTATATGATTAAATGATTATTTATATTTTCACAGAACATTGTTATGTACATTTTAAAGGCACATATGAATTTTTTTTCGCTAGAGATCACATTTTCAAAACAATAACAGAGGCAAAGTTTGATGATGCAATAACTGAGCATGAAACTATGCACGTGCTCAGTCCTTCACTCAGTCTAGTTAAGTATGTGTAGCATATTCATGCAGAAATGGCATCATTGCTGGGCAACTATGGCCAGGGATGAGTCATTTCTTAAACCCAGAATATTTACAAATCTTTGAGAATGTTTGAAATAACACAAGTACACAGCTGTACAAATATATAATACTATGCAAGTGGTTTTTGGATATTTTATTGCAAAAATGTTACACATTGTGTCTTTACTCACTTTACTCATAGTGTCTTAACAGAAAAAAAAAACGCTGCTTGCAGAAGTGCTCAGAGCACTTTTAATAGTTTTTATTTTTATTGTGCAATTTTACAATGTACAATAACTCTTTCATAAAAGTATTTATTTATTCTTTTATGCCAACATTTTTATGAATGTTTAAAAATTCTTGTCATTTTCTTTACTTTTAGAAGTTGCACCCACCATACAAATACAATTCCAAAATGCAAAGCAAACAATAGAAGTTCAAAAACAGAAAATCCTTCACCTGGAGGATAAGGTTAACTCTCTGACAGAGGAGAGAAATTCTTCGTGCAAGACTTGAAGATGGTAAGTTACCCTCCAGCCAGTCACATTGTACCCTACATGAAGCAACTTAAAGGGTTAGTTCACCCAAAAATGAAAATTCTGTCATTAATGACCCTTATGTCGTTCTAAACCCGTAAGACCTCTGTTCATCTTTAGACACAAATTAAGATATTTTGGATGTAATCCGAGAACTTCCTGGTCCTCTATAGACTGTATAATCATCAGTTTAATCAGTTTATTGTCAACTAAAAAAAAAATTAGTCTGGGAGAGCCCAATGTATGCAATCACTTTCAGTGCTGTTGAATTATATTTGTCCATAATTTTGTGCTTGTACAGTTTGGAACATTTGCAGTTTTATCCATATTTGTTTAAGTTTACTTTGTTCTCAGTTAATTTATTATTGTCTGTCACAGCTTTAATTCAGAAGGGTCCCTCAGAAGGGGTACCTACACAGACTGCAACTACAAGAAAGAGCAGTACTTCTGAATCTTCAAATTTTTCAACTTCCGAGTCCTCTGATTCTGAGCCCCCAAAACACAAAAAAAGAAAGGTTAAGGAGAAACACAGAGCGAAAAGACATAAGAAATCAAAGAAATTGACTTCTGACTATTCCAAAAGAGGTATGTCATTTTAATAATGATACTTTATACAATTTTTCCTTTGCTTAGGATAAGTAATTTCATAGTCACCCCATCTTATAAAAGTTTGTTTATTTAATTTTTTCAGTGCATACCCCAGAAGAATCGCTGAAGAGGTACTACAAGGTATTAAACCTTGTAAAACAGGGCCTGTAAGGCAGAGGCCTACAACAGACTAAACGTTGACAGGAACACAATAGTCATCCAGGCTCCAATTGCAGAGTTAGCAGCAGCTAATCCAGAATCATTCCGCAAGCTAAGGCAGATGTTTAAAAAGGGAGATAGCATCCTGAAATTTGCCGAAAGCTGTCTTTGTCTTTGTAAAGAAAAGGCCAATGAGGATGTGATTAAACAATGAAAGAGGCAAATGACCTGCTTGACATAAAAAAAAATGAACGATAAGCACACATTATAGTTGTTAGGGGGTTGTTCTTGTGTTAGGAATTTGTTTAAATCATTTAATCCTGACAATGTTATAATGTTCATATATAAATTTTTATTATAAACGTGTGTTTGCACATTTTTATGCATATGTTACATGGGTTCACTGCAAATTGAACAACAGTGTTTATGTAGCATTTGTTTTTAGGTTAATAGTAAATTTTATAAGGGCATTGATATTTGGAAATGTTTATTTTCAGGTTTTATTTTAATTTATTTGATTTTTATTTGTTGTGCTTTACTCTTGTGCTACTTTTACAGTGCTTGTTTTTTCTTTAATAAATCTAGTACTTATATAATGGTTGATTTGTACTTCTGTTTAACATTTTAACTCATCTTTAGTAGTTGTACTAGGCTAAATAAGATTCCAAACTTTAGTCTTTAATACTTAAGGGGAAACTTCTTTATAATCTGTAACATCAAACTCATTAACTAGTCATTAACTAACGTGAGTTCATGATTTGTTGAGGCATCTTTATGTCATGACTTTACTTGAAGTGCACATGATGGTTAACTCATTATTAACTTTAACTAGCATGAGTTCATGATTTGTTGAGGCATCTTTATGTCATGACTTTACTTGAAATGGTTAACTCATTATTAACTGGTCATTAACTAGCATGAGTTCATGATTTGTTGAGGCATCTTTATGTCATGACTTTACTTGAAGTGCACATGATGGTTAACTCATTATTAACTAGTCATTAACTAGCATGAGTTCATGATTTGTTGAGGCATCTTTATGTCATGACTTTACTTGAAGGGGCACATGATGGTTAACTCATTATTAACTAGTCATTAACTAACGTGAGTTCATGATTTGTTGAGGCATCTTTATGTCATGACTTTACTTGAAGGGGCACATGATGGTTAACTCATTATTAACTAGTCATTAACTATGAGTTCATGATATGTCATGACTTTACTTGAACATGATGGTTAACTCATGTCATGACATGACTTGATCGTCGCCATGATTTGTCGAGGCATCTCAACATAAGTCATAAATTAAGTGATCAGTTGCACATGCAGTATAGTTTCCAGGCTATTTAAATAAGTGAATGGAGGTATGTATTCTTTGAGGTTGGATGAAACAGAGTAACATAAAGGAAAATCACTTGAAACAAAATGAATTTTGGTTTATTTGTAACCGAATTAATTTTCACGAAGTTATCCATGATGTGGGAACGATGTACAGTAAATGATAATGAATAATCCAACTGAAGCACATCACCTTAATACACTCCACATTTACGAAACAACATTCTTCCTGGAAATAAATATAATCAGAGCTGTCGTCAAGAACAACATTTCTGGTAAGTTGTTAACCAGGGATAGTGAAAAGTACATTTTGAAATGCTTAAAAATTGTCTGCACCAGTCACGTGTACAAGTCAGGAGTAATACTGAAGCGTGGTGTATGTGTGAAATGCAATAAAACAGTGCAAGATTAGTGCTGATCAAGTTGATACAGTTCTGCGATGTCTGCTGTTCTTCTTTCTTCTTAAAGAGTCAACTTGATGAAGCTGATCATTCGTTGTTAATTAACATGTTAACTAACAAACGTGTGTTAACGTGTAGTTAAGGTGGCTGTAGTTAACACATGAATCCTCATGATTCCAGGCGTAGCTAAGGTTAGTCCATCATTAATTCCTTATTGGTCCATTAATTAGTTCATGATTAATAAACTATTAATTCAGATATTAGTACATCATTAATCATGTACCCTTATTGTAAAGTGTTACCAAGCTAACTAAAGCAAACATGAATTGCAAAGTCCTTAATGTATTTATTTTGTTTGTTAATGATATGTTGCTTACTATTGTTCATAATCAAATTATATATTTTATGAGCGATTACATATATTAAGGGGGGAAACAGACACTTTGACTTGTGTTTGTTCTAGTGATTTTATTGATTTTGTTGATTTTATTTCTGAGATCTCTTGCTTAGGTTTCAGTTACAACCTCTGTATCCTAAAACAACTATGTTTCATTTTGGATTCATGACTGATTTAAACTCAACATTTGCTTTGGCCTAGGAATTATAAAAACACATTGTTTAATTTTTTTTCTAAACGATTCAAATAGCAGAACAGAACTCTGTTTATAACAATTCTGTATTTATTACTGAGTTTCTTAGAATCATAGCCTAATCAATTAATAATTAATTTTAATGCTTAAAGTAATGGTATGTATGTATTGTACATTCAGTTAGGTGCTTGAAATTAATTGATAACCTGTTATTCTGTGAACACTGAAGAACACTGCCATGTTTACATTTTAAAGATGACACTGTGTTTAAACAGTGTTTAACAACTAAAAATGAACTATGCTGTAATCTTTCTTTACTGTCTCATAGGTTCTTTTTCCAGTTTCCATACTGTCTTTGTATGAACGTCCTGTGACAACCAATCAGTGGCAACAACAAGTTTCTCATGACTTACATAAGCAGGACATATTATACTATATTACAAAATATTACACATTTTGCTAATTCCAAAAGACAGTATACATCACTAAACTCATAATCATTTGGCACCTCACACAATACAATGCTTCTCTCCCACCAATTAGAATAGGAAACTGAATATATGACACATAGACTGTCAGTTTTATAAATACAATTAAATGAGCGTAGGCCTCTTTATATGTAATATAAATTTGAATTATGCCAGTTATCTTTATTTGGTACCGACCCTCACTAACATTTGGATTCAGCCTTTGTGAAGATTTTAGTGAACCCAACACCTGTGAAGAGATGAGGACAACACCTGCGAGGACATCACCTACTTCAGATGACACCAACTCTGAATCAACATGCAAAATTATCCTTATATTATAATCATTATTGCCTTAATATGTTTCTGCTTAACTGAATGATGTTAACCATACTTCTATTATCAAAGAACCTACTTTCTGCCATAGGAACATTAAATTGAGAGTAATTTCTGACATAACAAATTTCTCTTCATAATGTACACATGCATTTTATGTAGCCTAATGCTGCTTTGAAGCTAGGCCTTTATGTATTGTTAAAAGGGCTTTTTGTGGTTTTGCACCTGTTTAACTATGCATATTTGTTGATCATTCCCTTAAATAAATAAATATTCCCTTAAATAAATAACATATTTAAAATATTTTTTAAAAATGCTTGACATCCTTTTTAAACCATGGAAATATTGCTCCTGAAATTTATAATAATAATAAATATAAAAACATAAGTGCTTTTAAAAACGTAAATAGCTTTTTTATTTAATGCACCTACAAAATTATTGTCAGAAACGAACTCCATTGAAACGAATGTAAACAAATAATCTTGGCTGTCTGTGAGACGTGACATGAAAACGCATTAAAACTTCCCTTAAACTGTGTCTGATACATTTTGAAGAGCGACAGGGAAACGACAAGTCCAATAATAATACAAACATTCACACATAATGTGGTAAGCGTTTAAATCTCCTCCGTAGAAAATTCCCTGTGACGAATCTAGTGTTGATCAACATCTGCTGGAAAGTCAGGTAAAACTATCTGCGTGCACGCGCATGTCCCCAGTTGACATGATCCCCAGTTGATTAGTGATGGGAAGTTCGGATCATTTTACCGACTCGGACTTTTGAGTCTCGTTCAACAAAATGAACGAATCTTTTTTCAAGTCATTTCGTTCATTTCGTTCATTTTAGCAAAATGTAATTAAAATGTTACGTGTTACTTCCCCAACACATCTACTACTTATGCAAACGTTGATCCCACTACAAACAATACAAAACTACAATGCTATAAGATTCAGAAATGATTAATTCATTCTTTACCTGGGTCTTCAGTTTATGACAAGCTGATTAAGCTCACCTCACCTCTTGTCTGACAAGTCTTCGGGTTTAAGTCATTCCTTAAAGACGTGACAGGCAGTCCCATGCTAAACCAATGCAGTGAGCCGGTAAGAGAACTGATTAGTTCATTTCATGAGTCTTTCGGGTTTTTGAGTCGTTCCTTAAACACGTGATAGACCCATACACTAAGCCAATGCATTCTGAGCCGGAAAGAGAATTGATTAGTTCATTTCATGAGTCATTCTTGTTTTGAGTCGTTCCTTAATCACGTGACAGACCCATACGCTATTTCTGATATTTCTGTCACTGTTTTTGTTACTGTTTCTTGAGGATCTGTGGTGTGTTATTAAATAACACACCACAGATCCTCAAGTAATAAATAAAGCCCTGTTATAAATAAAATATTGATTAATTTGTCTTTTTGACTGTCTATCTGTAAATAAACACTAGGCTATATAATAATAATCCAAGCCTACAATACAAAGTATTTAAGCCTAGTTTTTCATTTTTACTCCAATTGTGAGTTGCTGTTATAATAATTGCTTTTCCTAGGCAGACTTGACATATTGGTCTAATATATGTATAAAGAAGATTGCTCAAAAAGGACTAATGACATAAATTAAAAGCAAATAACATTTTGAATTTGAATTATTAATGTTAGTTTAAAACATCAAGGTTATGATAACTTCAGCTTTAACAGTTGTAACACAAACACAAACAAAACTGGAGAGTTAACGTTATTTACTAATATATAATGTGCTTGGGTCACACAGCATAGTGTATGGGTCTGTCACGTGATTAAGGAACGACTCAAAACCCGAAAGACTCATAAAAAGAACTAATCAGTTCTCTTTCCGGCTCAGAATGCATTGGTAGCGATGGGTCTGTCACGTGATTAAGGAACGACTCAAACCCGAAAGACTCATGAAATGAACTAATCAATTGATCATCAGTGAACTACTACTAGCATACAGAACCTGTAGAATATTGCACATGCGCGACTGAACGAATCACCCCCGAGACGACTCATTTTTCCCGAGTCACATTAAAGATTCAAGAACGACACATCACTACAGTTGATCCGTAACACCGGTGTTGCAATGGTCTTGGCTGTGTCTCAATCAGCTCTGTAATTCAGTAGTCAGAACACTGATTAGGGAATCAGCCACATTCATTTAACGTTATATAATATTCACGATCTAGGGAGCTAGAGTGCTGATTCAGAGCTTGTATTTTTTGCTCATATACTCATGACCAGAAAAGCGGAAGCGGCACCGGCTAATGTGTCATATAAAGTCCCGCTGCTCGATCAGCTCCACAACACTCGGTCCTGCTGTGCTTCATACTACTATAACGTTAATAATCGCATTCATGAACATGATTTTTTCCAGAATCCTATTCCGATTGTTTCCACCGGCTGTGATCTGAAAGCAAGTGTCCCGAATAAGATTCTGCGGTCAAATTTACACCATCAACCTACGCATTGTAAGATTTCTGTCCGCTACACTCCTATTCAAAACATATTGTACCTGTAAGCAGCTGACTAGTATACCTTCTAAATATGTCAATACTGAAAAACATCAACTTTACTTTTGAAAATAAAAACGATCCAACACAAAATATCCTTATCAAAAGGTTTACAAAAAATTGCACGATTTTGGTACTGAAACCAAAATGATGCATTTATTTACAAAATTAAACCACAAAACATTTAAATAAACAAAAACAACTTACTCTGACCAAAAATATGTCATAGATGAGTAAGATTAATGGACAGATGAATAAGATTGAATAAACAGCCACGTTACATCACTTACCTGTCTCCAAGAAGTAGACAAAATGGTTGCAAAACGGAAATACATTGACTTTCACAATAAAAGACACCCTCTAGTGGATTAATGATCCAATGCATAATGAAACGTAACATATATTACTTTTATTTGCAATTTATTTAAACACATGCTTATCTGTCTTATATTCATGTATGTTTAGCCTACTAGCCTATTTTAGTTTAGTTTATAAAGACATAATGGTATTTATTATTATTGTCGTCATGCAATTCAAAACAACATACTCATTGATTTTTTGTCCTTCATTAAAACTATAAATGCAAAAAAGCTGGATTACACAAATACAATTTACTATCACATTAATAAGATCTATAATATAATCACTCTTACTAGCATTACATTAAAAATGTGCCTTGCTTTACACAATGACAAACGGTTAACTTGAATGCCTCTTTGCGTAATACAACACAATATACAAAAAAAACAAAAATTATTATATCATTTTGACAACTGACGAGCATTTTATTTTTTCAGGGGGAGACAGAAAATAAAATTAACCTCATTGCATAATTGTAATAAAATTATAAATGGACAAAACACAAAACAAATTAACGTACAAATCCATTGCGTAAAGTTCTGAACATAAGTCACTACTGATAATGCACACATCTAATGCTGATATCGTTTAGTCTAGAGTGAGTTTAGGTAAATGTATTCACGTGCAAATAAGCAAAGCACCCAAAATCTACTCAAAGATTGTTTGCTGTTGTTGCAGTTCCACTTCTCACATTACATTAGAAATTGTGGTGAATCTACGGAGAACTGTAAACCTACTACCAGAATTATTATTCATGCCTATTAATGCATGCTCTAATATAGAGAATTACTCCCACAGCAACAGACAAGCTTTCGTTGATCTCTCCTAACAACTTTACCATTGCATTGATTCATTTCCTATTGTTATTATTGAATAAAAAATAAATAAATAAATAAATAAATATATATATATCAGGTTATATATATATATATATATATATACATTCTAGACATATATAATAAATAAATATATATATCAGGTTGAGTTAGACTGTAACTTTGATCCGTCAATATATTATTACCGTCATTTTTTTCATCTTTTAATTATAATAACATATTTAATTGCTTTTATTTTTGCTCACATATGAACAAAAATAAAAGCAATTAAATATTTTATTAGAATTCAAATATGAAATTAAAATGACGGGTAATTTGCACGTGAAATTTCTCTGTACTGTACTATCCGCTTGTTAAGTCATGACGTAAAGAACGCTGTTTCCGGGTCCAAGCTTCGACTCATTTCACTACAGAATGCCATCGACAGCCGTTTATGAGCGCTATTTAATCATATTAACATCATCCTTTTGAAAAGTTTTAAACATTTTAATACTTAAGCTACAGTCTACACAACAGTCTCCGTGCTCACAGCATCACAGACATTAATATTTTAATGATTTATAAAAGATGAATCATTTTCTGGCCATCTGGAATTTTGTAGTATTACATCACATCGTGCGTGTATATTAGCACCATTTGTTGTTTCCTTGTGGTATGAGATAGAGCGTAGGACCCGGAAGCGCTGCCGCATGACGTCAGACTTAACAACCGAATAGGCTACGTCTTGCTAGCTATTAAAGAAAACGCGGTTTCAAATTTATGTTTAAATAGTCCTGTGTTATGTTTTAAATTCATTCATCTATTTGAGTATGAAAAGTGAAGAGCACTAGTAAGATGCATCATAAGATGCTCAGTATGTCGGGAGGCATGGAGTTTGTCAGACATGATTTTGACCACTTCATAAAGCTTTATTTTGTAGAAAGCCTTTCTTTAAAGTGAATTTCGTTTTATAAAAATTGTATCTTAATTTTAATCAATGTTTCATCAACCAATTGCCTGGATGTAATAAATAAGAAGCAAATATAGAAGAAATTATAATCATCACATGGAGGCGCGGGCGCGATCACTGGCGCGTGAACTGGAGAAATATCTCTATAGAAAGCATGTAATATCTACTTTAACGAAAAAGAAATAATTCAAAACGAAAAGAAATGGGTTACTCTGTTTATATAGTATAAACCGAATGAATTGTGCTCTCTCTAAGCGCGTCCATGAGGAGATGAGGAGACTCAATGTCAGCTTCATCTTTGCCGACAATTAAAACGTATCCTTGCTACTTTGGTCACATTCATAAGACCAATATCGATTCATAAATCCCAGGCTATTTCACCCAATAAATTGCAATAGGATGAAAGCTTTTGATATGGATAAAGTCTCTGATTTAAAATTCTGTCCATTTCATTAAGAAATTCAAGCAATAAATACCATTTTAGGGCTCTTTAATGTCGCGTCATATATCGTTGTAGCTTCTGGGTGCGCCTGTGCGTTATCAAATGCATAGCAAAAGATTCGTGCCAGTTTCATTTTTGTTCTGGATCTAGTGCTCTGCTGCTACATTGGAGCGTACTCGCAACGAACTAAACAGGGGTATGAATTACAGTTAAAATTTACAATAGATCACCCTCAGTGTAATCTGTCAATGTGACGGACGGCCTTCAGGTTTTTCCGTCAATATTAAAAAAAAAAAATTCGTCAATGACGGATAATTTTCAGTTACTGCGACCTCTGATATATATATATAGGGTAGAGTGGGGGAAAACGCCCCCCTGGGGTAAAACGCCCCCCACCCGTTTTTCCCAAAATAACAACTAGAAGGAGTCAAGATACATTTTCACTGTTGCTATGCACTATGTTTGACAACGGGGATTTCTAATCTCCTTAGAGAAGCTGACACCAGCGACGTATTTGAAGAGAAGAGGATTACATGGCGAGCGCTATAATTTTCAGATATTAGTAAACAAGTGTTTAAGAGAATATTCTTCTGCAGGATATCACAGTGATGTATGATAGATGAATAGTGACGTCTGTAGTTTGAGAATATATGTTATTTATAAGGAATATAATTATATTTTAAAAATTAAAAATTGTTTTAAAAAGTCATAGCTTGTGGGGTAAACGCCCCTACGCTGAGGGGTAAAACGCCCCCCAGAGGGCATACTTTCTCTCTATCATAATTACTATAATAACATATTTCTGTCTATCAAATCTTTTGTTTTACACTTAATGCAGTATAACTAGGTGGTGAAATCAAATTATTTAAACAAAATACTAAAAAAATAAAAATTACCTCAAGCAAGCATTATAGGCTAGCTTGATAGCACAGTTAGCTCACTGATGAACGTGGTTAGGTAACCCAATGATAAAACATAGTGGCTTTTTAATGCATTTATTGAATATATTTCACTACATAAATATACACATTTATAAGTTTATTTTATTTAGGGTTTTCTGTTTGTCTTGTGATAGTGGGGATACATCAATTATCAAATGTTTTAAAATTTGGATATGTTGCACATTCATCAAATAAATATTATATATAAGGCCTTTACATGTTGATACAATACTTGCCTTTTACTTTTAGAGCTTAAAACTAGTCTGTTAATTTTGCTGTTGATATATGAAGCCACCGCTGGGGCAAAACGCCCCCTTTGTACAAATATTTCAATCAAAATACTAATTAATTATGAAGGCTTGGCAATTTTAATATTTGGTGAATAACTCCTGCTATAGTCACTCAAAACCGGGATGGCAATTCTAGTCACATTTATGTTTTGTTTCACTGTAATGTCCACATTTTTCCCTTAGGGGGCGTTTTCCCCCCATCTACCCTATATAAATATATTAATATAGCCCTACATAAAAAAAAAAAAAGAGGCAAAAATACCACCAGAATAATATGTAGGTCTAATTTACTCATTAACCAAGGTCTTCATCAGTAATTGTACATCAAGAGCAAGGAGACGTTATTGGCATTTTTTCTGCTTTTACCACAACGAAATGTTCAAGCTTTTTGTGTGAAAATACTTGTGTGCACAACGAACGCCAAGCTGCAGCAACAAAGATTGGCCATGCTTCAGAAACAACACATTCTAGCGGATAGATCGCTTCTTATTTAACACACACCTATAATTTTTTATCGAATGAACATATTCCATTTGTAGTCTTGCAATAATCTGTAGATTTTCGCCAAATGAGGGAAGTCTTGTTTTAATTCATGAGAAAAAAAAATCCATCTCAACGCGCCGGCGCGTTCGTCGACCTGAGGGATAAAAATGAAGCCAATTTAGTTTCATATTTATATTTAAATATTAGGCTAGAGCTTTATTAGTTTGTTTTTTTTTTTTTTTTTTTTTTTTTAGGCGTGCAAACTTACAACATAGGTTGAACACCCAACACAACAACAAAAGCCAAATAACCTAAACAGCAGTGATAGTAACAGCAATGAAACTAAGCAGAAATGACAAATAATAGTAGTAATAGTAGAAGTATTGAACAGTAATAGCATGTATAGAAATATGAGATATTTTGTGATGCTGTCAACAGTTAGTATCAGTAAGGATAATAACATTAATGACTATAATAATGATACTAAAGATGGTGATGATAGTTGTGTTGACTTATCATAAGTTGTGGCAGTAATATCATAACAATCATAAATAACATTGATAATAATAACAGAAGTGGTACTAATACTGAAGATGGTGATGAAAATATTTGTGTTGACAGAAAAAGTAAAATCATTAATAATAATAATAATAATAATATAACAACAAAAACATTTGTATCAGTATAATGGCAACACTGATAATTGTAATACTAAATATGGTAATGGTCATAATTTTGTATTGACATACAACTGCAATAGTAACAATATAATAACATTACAACCACACAAAATCAAATAAACAAAATAATAATAATAATAATAATAATAACAACAATAGTAATTAAAAAAAGTAAATAATGCTAAAGATGGCAATGATGATGTTTTGTGATGACGGGACAGTGACATCGATAATAATAATAATAATAATAATAATGACAATAATAATTTAATACTATAATTATTATTATTATTTTTATATTCCATATTATAATGAAATCATACACATAACCATAACACACCTCTCCAAGGTGCCTGTGGGTCAGTGTTCTTTTTTTCTTTTTCTCTTTTTTTCTCCTTCTCATTTTACAGTCACAATTACTATTGTATGTATCCTAAGCTGAAGTGGTGCATTAAAAGAGGGGTGTGGTGCATTAAAATCATCATTTGGTGCATTAAAATCATGTGTGGTATATGTTAGGTGTTTGGTTTGATTTTGGTTATATTTTTATATTTTAGATATTTATATTATTATTCCCATTATTATTTTATTAATTTTTTAATTATTAAAAATAAACATTATACCATTACCATCCTTATATCAAGCAAAACAAGCAAAACATCATCACATCATTATTTCAGTATTGCTAAATGTTTGTGTAAAATAACAATGTCAAATAATTAATATAATAATAATAATAATAATAATGAAAATACTCACAATATTACTAAAACCTTGTACAAATATGTGTAATAATAAATGAATACATGATTGAACAGGATGAGTGTGTCAAATTTGTAATAGTTGAAGGACGTCTGATCTGGACTCTTGTGGTTCCGATATACAGTTGTAATGAGATGAAAAATATTCTAAAGAGATGTCTATGAGCAAATTTTTCCAGTGCGTTATGTGAATAATGTTTCGGGATTTCCAGTTCAAGAAGATGTTATTTCCCGATTGAGAGTTAGATCACCCAGTAGACAGAGGGAGGGCTTAATTTAAATTTAACCTTGATTATGAAAACTGAATAGCAGGACAATGTCGGAAACATACAGAGTGTCAGGCATAATTTGACCACTAAAGTTTTGTTTTATATTATTTCTTTAAAGTGAATTTCGTTTTATACAAATTGTATCTTAATTTCAATCAATGTTTCATCTACTAATTGCCTTGCCTATATTTAGTAGGGAAAAAAACAAGAACGTCGGATAATGAAATGGATTGAAGTGTGTATAAACAAACCCATGTTTCTGTGGCCTTTGAATAAAGCTGAAGCAATAGACGTCATACTGTTTTTTTATTACTTTATTACATGTCTTTATTACTAAATTGATATACATCTTTTAGATTAAAAATATCTTTTTAGATAGTCTAAATTCTAAGTTGGACACAAATTTGCATAGGCTATATGGTTCCCTACAACCACGTAAATTGCGGTTTCGGCCGCAAATTTTCAGTAATTTCGATCGATGCATCAAATTATATAGGCCTAAACTAAATTAATGTATTTACAGTAAAATATAAATAAACCAACTCTAGACTTTTGGCTAGACTTAAAAAACAACTTCAGCCATTCTGGTAACTGACCTTTAGCAGAGCTGCTGATGGGGTAAATTCGTTTGGGCAATATAGGCTTAGACGTCAATGCATACCCTCTATAACCAGCATCTAAAAATTATTGAACTACTACTTCATACACTTGCATATTTAATAAAATAAAATATTTTAAAAACTTCCATCAATATTATTTTCCAATATACATTTTATAGCACCATCCTATACTTTGGTAACACACAAACTTCAACAATTCTACATTCTTATAGCTTTTCATTAACAATAAGCATTACATACATACCTATATTTGATTGGAGAATAAAAAAAAAACAGTTTGATTTTTGAACAATTACTTATTTGACTTGTCAAACTTCCAAACTACACATATCCATTGCACCATTAACACTTATAAAACACACATGCAAAAACCGATATAATTTAAATTTAACAATAATATTAACCCTTTAACTTAACATTTATAAAAACAAGAACTTAAAATGGCAACAACACAAAACAACAACAGTTTAAATCTTCTTAAATAAGCCATGCTCAACTCCTGCACATCTCTTGATCCAGGATTTACTCTGAAAAATATAAAAAAAAAAAAAAAAAAAAAACACGAGAACAGAATAGTTCACAATAAAGCACTATCAAAACAAACCAAATTTATTGTTAATTAAAATCAACAGTACATAAACTGATAGTATGAAACAGCTTTAAACAAACACCACATTAATCTTTAAAACTTACAATTTTTCCCTGGATTTTTCATTTGATTTTTCACTCGATTTTTTCACACGACTTTTAACACATCCTCCACTGAATTTTCACCATGACAGCTGTCCAGCTGTCCAGGATGCACACTTCCATTGATAAATAGAAATAATGGCAAGACAAAAAAAAAAAAAATTATTATTATTATATTATTTTAATTATATATATCCATTAAATATTTGGCAAACAATGTGATGTAGCATTTATGTCATTCAAGTAATTTCATGTCAATAGTTTATTCTATTTAAGTTAAAAACAAATTCTTTACTTAAATAAGAAACTATTGACAAGAATTATTTGACGGACATAATGCTATATCACACCGTTTACCAAATATTTAATGCATCCCTTTTAACATTAAATCACCAATTGACATTTATATGATAGAACACATTTCAATATATTTCATACCCATTATTAAAAACATACTGTTCATTCATCCTACATTATATTGATATAAAGGAACCTATACAACAAATCATGATGCCACCAAGAGTGTTAAAACATTTCATTTTATAATAATTTGAAAGTCAACTTTATCAAAAGTAAAAAAAAAAAAAAGACAAAAAAAATTAAAGTATACAGTGTATGATGCAATAGCAGTCACTACACTGTGCAGAAATGGAAGTTCTGTACAAAAAAAGTAAGTTAACATCTAATATTCAAATCTCACTAGAAATTACTGTATTAATGTGCTTTTCACTAATACAAGCACACAATATTAAGACCAAATCACAATTATACCCCTTAGCATTTCCCTTGTGTCTAAAATGTCTTTTAGCTAGACTGATTGGAATAAGGATAAAGGTTTGCACTTCAAAACAGAATTCAACACCAAACTTCAAACCAAACCATATGTACGTTGCCTGCATGATATTTCCCCATAAACAATTACTTCAGTATTACCTACTCCAGTTTCTCCATAGCTTGCTAAACATTTAATGTGAATACAAATGATATAGTTTATCCTTCATAAACTGATCTCAAACATTTTTATTCTTACACCTTGCCACTCAATTTCTACGCAAAAGAAACTAAAAGGTAAACAAGCAACAAAATGAATTACATTATGTCCAAAACAACTTACATCTACAAAATTTAGCATCACTAGGAAATTGCTTCAAACACAGTTTACTTGCGCTGGCCACCCCATTATATTTTACATCTGCCCAAGTATTTTTAAAACAAATTTATGCTTTATTTATACCCTGTTATTTTCTGTCTGCACACATTTAAACCATCCACATTCAATTAAATACTTCCTCTAGTTAAGACTCCAATATGAATGTCAACAGTTGACATTATAGAATAAATCTGTATCCCATTTATTCAGAATACTATATAACAGTAAAAGCACATACAGAACACTTTAAAATGCTCAAATTTTACATAAATTTAAATTACTAATGCTGTATAATATTAGTATGCCTTCAATGCAATGCTAAATAATATTAATTCAATAAATAAACTATTAAACCACAGATTCATTGTTTGTGATATAGATTATGTTGTGTGCCATAGATAATAGGATTCTTCACTCAATTACCACTGCAAATATTTCATACCTGTTGGAAGCACTGCATATATATATGCCAGTGTATTTGCCCAATTCTCAAAATTTGGTCTCTTTCAAATCTATACAATTTGCAAAAGTGACATTGAATCAACAGCAAATTTCATTAGATAACCAAGTAGTTTTCAAGTATGTCATTAAATATTTGTGAAATCCCAACATTGGTTCAACATTACACAGAGCAAAAGTGCCATTGAAAAAAATATTTTGTAATGTTGAATCAACTAATTTTTTTTTGTACTTTTTTGTACATTGATTTGTACTAAAAATAAACATTGCAAGAAATCCTTTAAAATCATCATCAATTGTCTAATGATTTATTTCTCAAAATATTTTGGTTTAGAAAAAAAATGTTTGGTTATGAAACATGAAATACACACGAACTATAAAAGGAAGTTCTTGATATTGTACAGGAGGCAGCAACTAAAACCATTCCAAAAAAAAAAAAAAATGCAAGAAGCAAAGTGCTGTCTGATGAGGCTTTACAAATAGCTGAGAAAGGAGGAAGTAAAGGTAAAGGAGAAAAGAAAAATATACCCAATTGATGCAGATTTCCAGAGAATAGCAAGGAGAGACAGACAATTTCTTAAATGAACAATACAAAGAAATATAGGAAAACATAGAATGGGAAAGACTGGACATCTTTCAAGGAAATTATAGCTATGAAGGGAACATTCCATCCAAAGATAGGTGTGATAAAAGATAAAAACAGTAGGGACCTAACAGAACCAGAAGAATGAAGAGGAGATGGCAAGAATACACACAGAAAATTATACAAGAAAGATGCTAGTATGATGCTCAGTGAGTTCCATAAAAATAATTACTTCTGCTTCATTGATTATACTAATCTTTTGATTGTGTGATCACAATTATGGCAAGTTCTTAAAAGTAAGCGAAATACCAGACCGTCTAATCCATCTTCTAAGAAACCTATATATGGTCAAGAAGAACAGTTAGCACACCAACATGGAACTACTAATTGGTTTAATTTTGGAAAGGAGTACAGCACTGTATATTGTCCCCCTACCTATTTAACTTACACAGACTACATCATGTGAAATGCGGGGCTGGATGAATTACAAGCTGGAATTAGAATTGCTGGGATAAATATCAACAACCTCATTATGCAGATCAAACCCACTCTATGGCAGAAAGCGAAGAGGACTTAAAGAGCCTCTTAATGACGTAAAAGAGAAGTGTAAAAGTTGGCTTGAAACTCAATATTCAAAAAACTGAGATCATGGCATCTGGTCCAATTAATCATGACAAGTTGAAGGTGAAGAATGGAAGTATTGCAGATTTTGTGTTTCTTGAGCTCCTAAGATTACTGTAGATAGTGACTGTAGCCATGAAATTAAAATACCATGCTACTTGGGAGAAATGTTATGACAAAATTAGATAAAATACTAAAAGCACAGACATCACCTTGCTGAAAAGGTTCATATAGTCAAGGCTATGGTCTTCCCAGTAGCAATGTATGGCTGTGAGAGTTGGATCATAAGAAGCTGAGCGCCGAAAAATTCATGCTTCGAACTGTAGTGCTGGAGAAGACTTTTGAGAGTCCCTTGGACTGACAGAGATCAAATCAGTCATCCTAGAGGATCAACCCTGATTGTTCACTGGAAGGACAAATACTGAAGCTAAAGCTTAAATACTTCGGCCACCTAATGAAAGAGAAGAATCACTAGAAAAGACCTTAATGTTAGGATTGATTGAAGGCAAACGGAGAAAGTGAAGACAGAGGATGAGTGTGGTTAGATAGCATCACAGATGCAATGAATATGAATTTTGGGCAACTCAGGACATTGTGGAAGACACAGAGGCTGGCATGCTGTGCTTCATGGATCGCAAAGAGTCAACGACACAACTGGGCAACTAATTATATATATATATATATAATATATAGAGAGAGAGAGAGAGAGAGAGAGAGAGAGTAAAATCTGTACCCATTTATTCAGAAATACTATATACAGTAAGAAGAACATACAATGCTCAAAATTTAAATGCTCAAATTTTACATAATTTAAATTACTAATGCTGTAATATTAGTATGCATTCAATGCAATTCTAATAATATTAATTTCATAAATATACTATTAAACCACAGATTCATTGTTTGTGATATAGATTATGTTTGTGCCATAGATAATAGAAGGATTCTTCACTCAATTACCACTGCAAATATTTCATACCTGTTGGAAGCACTGCAGGTACTGTACTTAGTTCCACTTCACCCTCCACTACATGTTCCTCTAGATCCTTTCCTTCTACTGAAAAATATTACAAAAACAAACATTACACACATTTAAAATGCTTCCAAACATACTTCAATTGTCCTGTTCCAATTGAAATTCAACTACCTCCCTTTTATTGCAACGAGAAACACGCAATGATCTCCAAACAATCAATCAAAGCGTGCTAACGTTTTAGGACAGGTTGATGGTATATAAATCATGTCCGGATGTCAATCAAGCCAAACCGTCCATTCAGAAACTTTAAAGTAAGGAGGGTGATCTCTCAGTTTGACGCACAAGCTGGGTTGAATTAAGTTTTCGTCAAGAATTTAAGACTTATGGACTGTATTGATTTTGGTCATTACATTTAGAAAGAAAAGCATTGATGGCATCTATAAAATGGATATCTGAAAGCGAAACGAAGTGATATTGCCTCGTCCAGTGAGAGGACGCACGAGAGAAGACCTGCACGTTTAATTGGTATGTGTACTGTAATACTACATTTACAATGCTTATCAGTGGCATAAACTTTCATCGCGAAAGTGAAAATCCAAAAGAGTGACTAAAACTAAATCAAAGTTTGCTGTCAAAATTAACACTGATCTGTTGTCATATATTTATTCTGTGCTTTGTCCCATATTGGTTATTGTTGACAAAAATATTTGTGTTTGTTGCACTTTTTAAATTTACTTTTAATGTTCTTTTTATAGCACTTGGTCATGTTAAGCTAACAAATATATACACATTTTTGCACACTTAAAAAAAAACACAACTTTATTTGGCAGATGTAAGCATACAAGAGTATGTTTGTGTAGTCCAATTTGTTTTTTGTTTTTTATTACTTTAACAGCTCAGGGATGTTAAAAGAGCAACCTGTTTTTGCACGTTCTTAGGATTTAATTCTGTTTTTGAATAAAAGTTGGAAATTAATGTTTTGTTTCCCTTCGATTCATCAATTAATCGTAAAAATAATCGACGGATTAATCGATTATTGAAATAATCATTAGTTGCAGCCCTACATACTAATACATTAAAATAGCCTAATTAAAAAAAATTAACTCATAATCACAACTGCAAAATGCCTGAAGAGCAGGGGAACATGTATTCAAAACACAAGCCACAAATAGTAACATTAGATAACCCAGAGTGATCATAAAAAAAAAGAAAAAAAAAAAAAAGAAATGATTAAAATAACAAAAGTAGGCTATAGCCATAATTGTCACCTTTTTAACTTCAGAAACAATAAACGCCATACTGCAGTGGCAGTATTTTTAACTAAACAATCACAGCATCCAAAAATCAAATTAAAACCAGCAGAAATGTTTTCAAATCACTCATACCCTACCTGATCGAAAGACAGAAATCCATTCTTTCACACGACCTGCCTGTGTCCGTTTAGGTCCTTTCAAATAGCGCGCTATAGTCAGCTCATTAGCGTTAGCCGGCAGAGGCACGCCACAGTGTTTATCATTGTTGAGTTATAGGACGAGAGCTGTTGGCACAACTTGCATCATACGTTTTTTGGATAATCTTTTACCATTTCAAAGTGCATCCAATTCTACACTTTACATTTTCTTATCCCAGACATTCTTAAAGATTTAATCCCTGCCACAATGAAGATCCTCTGTTGGTCACAGATCATAAGTGAAACTTAAATCGGTCAGGGGTGGTTGGATTTATTCACACACATTGAAAATATTAAAAGCTTCTTTCTTTTCACATTTTTATTTACATCATTAACATAATAGACTGTATATTAACCTATTGGGAGAAAACCAGTACATCTATGTAAAATTAGATATAGAGCATCTCTCATTTCATAACACCCCTACAAAGATTCGACTGTGAGATTGATAGTCAAATCAGGCTCCTCCTATCTCAACATTGAATCGTCAACTATTCCAGGTCACCCCTAATTTGTACTAAACTACAGATCTCAAACGATGAATTTAAACAAATACTATATATTTCAATACTTACCTATGCTTACACCCTGTTGAGATTCAACATCAACACCCTCCATAGAAACCTCCTGTACATCCTCCATTTGGTTCTGTTCTGCATCTGGCTGCATGTCTTCCATCATACGTCTTTCAGGTACTTTTTTCCATCTTAATGACAACATTATTCTGGACGGAAATTCTAAACAGTGTTTCTGTCATTAGATGTTCTTCAAAGTCTTGTGCCTCATCTAGAGATGAAAAAGGTTTTCCTTCTCCAAATATCTGAATAAACAAAAAATATCACATTAAATTCATATACTAATGTGTATATTTTATATAAAAAAAAAAAAAATAGAAATTTGCAAAAAACATTTTACACCTACACATAAAACCAAAACTTCCATTTAAATTCTTTCATAAACTGTAATTAGAATTTTAACCATCATCTCAATACCAGCTAATCAAATTTTGATCATTACATTCATTAACCCTATGTACTTGCATTGCAATATTTGCATATGCAATATTGTTATAATTTACAATTATGACTGCCAAACTAAAAAAAACCAAACAAAAAAAAACATAAAAATGATAATAGTACTTTAAAATAAATCTCTTCATTCCAATTAAACTCAAACTCATTTCCTTTACATACCAAACTCTTTACTTACATGTATTACTATTTACATGAATGAAGACCCATAACCATTATTGAATAAAAAAAAAAAAACCTTAGTTTTCAAATACAATATAAAAATTTCTGTACAAAACACTTAACATTTTATATAACCTAGTGGCAAACATCAATACATATCACTACAACTACACATAGATAAGATTAACCTTGATTATTATAACAGAAACATTTCCTATTTGACAATAGAATTTTTCTCTAAAGCTAAAACACACTTCTATATTACTATTAGTAAAAATAAAGCTGCATCTGATTATGCTATATTAGTTAGACAAAATAGTGTTTTATAAATAAGTTTCTTTACATTATAAAAAGATTACTAAAGTTTTATACTTCAGACAAATTTACCTATTAAACCCTCCAAAATCTAAATTTACATATTTAATAAATGTTGCATTTTAATAGTTCCAATTTCAATATTAAACTCTAATTAGAAAATACATTACTGCATGTACATTTTTACAATAAAAAAAAAACAAAACTAAAAACCCTTGTTAAAGTGTTTACTATAAAAAATTAAATTTATAAAGTTTGTGAATTTAAGTTAAAGTGATTCCTCAGTGAAACAAATAACTTAAATAGTACCACACTAATGGTTAAAATAATAATTTTGTACTTCACATGCTTAAATCTAGCAGTCTTTCTAAACCTATTGATTTGAGGTTGAAATTACCTTTGTGCACAACCTAATAAAACTCATCTTTCCATTTATAAAAATGAAAGTACTATTTGTTCATACAACAAAATAAATACATTCTTATTTGACCTAATATCAATGTACTTGGCAATGAAGTAGCAAGAAATTTGAAAATCTATTCACTGCTGAACAGTCTCAAAACACCAAACTTTTTGGATGTTTTTATGTTAAACTCCCTAACACACACTGGGCATACAGCACACTTTTTTTTTCCTATGTACATGTAAATTATGACAGTATCAAAACACTACACAATTATAATTACAATAACATACATATACAAATCATACCTTTTGACAACTGTATTTGGCACCATCAATTCTTCCTCAGATTTTCCAGATAGTGTCAGAGAAGCACTGACTGTAGATTCGTACATCTGCAAAACTTGCAATCTTTTGCAACGTACACATCTATGAAATTTGGCCTTCGCCTCAAACTCCTCTTGCCATGCTTGACATCTGCAACAGCGTCTGGACACCACAACCTCAACAGACGTGATCTTGCCCTCAATTATTTTTACCTCACCTTCGTCATTATGGAAGTCGATTTCCTTTTTCAAGCCAGGCAAAGGATCCATTAATTCAATTTCGCTGTGGCGCGTGGTTGTCACATACAGTTTGCCACCAAACATCCTGGTGCTAAGATTCGACCACTTGTAGGTTTGGCCAACAACAACCCTCCCAATCAGTTTATCCCAGAGCTGAAGCTTGATGTTTCCACCAGAATCCTCAATGTAACAGGCCTGTGTCTCCATACATGAGCCCCTGCATTCAACAGTTTCTGTGACATCACTTACATGAATCACACGGCCCACAACAGCACGTACCTATTTAATGAAAGAAAGAAAAGAAAGAAAGAAAGAAAGAAAGAGAAACAAAGAAAGAAAGAAAGAGAAAGAAAGAAAAGAAAGAAGAGAGAGAAAGAAAGAAAGTAAGAAAAGAAGAAAGAAAGAGAAACAAAGAAAGAAACAGAGAAAGAAAGAAAAAGAAAGAAAGAAAGAAAGAAAGAGAAAGAAAAAAAAAAAAAAAAAGAAAAAAAGAAAAAAAAGAAAGAAAGAAAGAAAGAAAAAGAAAAAAAGAAAAAGAAAAAAGAAAAGAAAGAATAAAACTTCTCAGAATCTGATAAACACATTAAAACACTAAAAATATGCAATACAAAAAAATATATGATCCAATTAATTTTACTACAACACTTTCTCTTATATTCATACGACTAACAATAGGTTATAATTCAATTCACATATTTACAATCTACAAACAAAATGTACGAGCTTTAAACGTGTATAAATAACACTGTGCACAAACTAAATTGTCTTTAAATAACACTTTACCACATAACTATATGCTTCTACAATGTACATTATACATTAAATTCCACTGTAATAAATTTACACCAATTCCTTACATATAAGCTACATTTTATCATACTACATTTAACTACCTTCATAGTAATTTCTTAAATCGAACCTGAAAATCTTAAGCTAACTTCATTTAACTGTGCAAATTTTTTACCTTTTGAAGTCACAAATAACAACTTCACATAACATAAATCCACATCTTTAAAAAAAACACTACTACTATATAAATATGATATTACCATGCCTTCAGTAGATGCATTTCAATCACTATTACATATCCAATAAAAAGTACACAACCCACAAACAATACCTTTCCTCAAATTAAAAGGTAAAATATGTAATGATTGTTTGAATAAGCTTTTAGAAACCTCTAGCAGACAAAGGAATATCTTCATGACACCAAGTTTTAGTTTCTACAAAACAATAGACATTTGACTCAGGAAAAAAATCACGTTCATACATGTGATTACTAACATTACTACAGTATGAAAAAGAACAGTACCGAGAGATATGGGAGCTGAACAAACCACTTAAACAACTGTACAACAAACGCCTCACAAGCAGCAGAAGTTTTATTATAACAGTCACCAGCGACACTTCCGCTTTTCTGGCCATGAGTATGAGTTAACACAGCTCTGTCAATCATATTAAATACAATTAAGGGTGTTAAAAATGATTATAATGTTACTCTGTATTTGCTGAACAGCTGCTGTGATACACTGTTACTCACCGCAGTAAGATAGATCAATTTAAGAATATATTAAAAGTCCTCTAAGCAATCCTGGTGTATAAACTTCCTGTTGACATTCAAAGTGTTGTCAAACAAAACAGAGACTAGCTAAACCCTCCCTCCCTCCTCCTCCCTCCTCCTCCTCCTCCTCTCCCCTACATGCTTCCTGAAACAATCATGAACGTGCATTTAAAGGGCATATTGCAGGTTAGAGCTACAGTGATTCAATGTATAGAAAAATAATGTATTAATAGATTTTCTTGAAAAAAAACGCGTATAAATACGCTATTTAAGCTTCTGGAGTCGTTTTTTGTGAGAAAATTTTACTTCCGCATCTGAAAAATGCCAAATCGAAAGTGATGTAACTGAAGGGAGCGCGATCAATATAAACAATAGAAAAACAACGGATCGCAATGACAGTTCGGACGCTGAGGAAATTGGAAATGTTTTTCATACTCTTACAACAAACCACAGCCATAAAGTTAGTCTGCTATGTGATCAAGAGCAGAGACAGGCCCAAATTAGACAGAACAACACTCAAAAGAGACAATTTGAGCTGTTGTGCGAGGAGAAGCAGTGGAGAACAGGACAGACAGTGTTAGCTTAAACATTAGCAAACGATATGTAACACTGTTCTCAGATCACAATATTGTACAAATTATTATCAATCAAGCAAAAGCAAAGCTATTGGCCATCTAGGAATAGCGTTATTGATTACTAATATCAAAAACGAATAAACTTCCTTAATATCCGTCCACACTAACATTACGTGATATAAAGGTTTCTCATCATGACTGATTTGGTAACGTTAATTATCGCATGTAAAAAAAAAAAAAAAAAAAGACTTACGGTGCACTTTTCACGTGATCTTCGAGCTGCATCTCTTACGAATACGTGATCATGTCTCCCGCCAGCAGCCGAACATGTTACTGTATGTGTTTCATGTAATGTTATCCCAAAATATAAGTTTATTCCGTGCTGATCACTGATAGTGTGAGGATGTATAAGACGCCATATTTATGTAGTTGTGTAAACTTGAATGTGTATATATACATGTTCACAATATATATATGGCATGAATGAAATTGAAGTACATTACCAGCACATAATTCAAAATTGTTTTGTGTAAGTGTGAGACTGTATGCATGTGTACATAATTTGTATTCATTAGTGTTGAAATTGATTCAAGTAAAAACGGTCAAGAAGCATCACATGTATAAGTTTATACATTTAATATCATTATTTACAGTACTATTTCAATGTTGAACTCCACCATATCGCCGGGATGAAAATCCTCCGGTCTATAATGGACGCATTTTTTGAAGCAGATGCAGAAGTGAAGTCCCTTCTCCTCACCTGCACAAAACACACCCCGGCACGGAAGATAGCAGCGTCCTTTTTCTTGTTAGTAAACCTCTGGACTCGATGTCCTGAAAGGCTGGAGTTTGTGCAACCTCCACAAACACAATAATTTACCATGACGATGATAAATAAAATACAAAAAGTACCGAAAACACGCTGATTCATGACCGCTGTCAGTGAATACCAACCTACTCTGCACTTAGTCAACACAAAACTCGGTGAACGACTCCCTTTAGTGACGTAATATGACGCGACGCAGAAAAAAAAAGCGTTTACAGAGCCCGTCACTTTATCTACTAAATTAATGCCCTTATGTCCTGCAAAACATTTTTAAACCCTGCAGTACCTTTTTATATGGTATTTTTGTACAAGGTTATATATTCATCTAAAAAAAAATGTTTAACCTGCAATATGCACTTTAAAATTATTCTTGTCAATTATTGTCTGGAGCATGTTTATTATGTTTTGTGGTCCAGACTGCACCAGTTTGTTTTTGTTGCCGTTTTTGGAGCTTGTGGCAACTACAGAGACCGCGTTTTTTTTGTTTTTTGTTTTTTTTACACTGTGTTCAGGAGACAGGCAGCTAGCAGATAGTGAGTTGATGTTTGCTGTATGTGACAAAAAATATTTTGGCCTAAAAACGCGTGACATCGCTTAGAGCAACTTTAAATGCTGGACGGATTGTGTTGATAAATGGCAAGCAATTCATTTTAACATAATATCATGGAAAAAATTATATTTTACTATTAGTAAAAATAAAGCTGCATCTGATTGTGCCATATTACCTATTACACAAAATAGTGTTTTTTAGCCAACAATAGAGTCAAGCAATATATTGATTTACAACCACAACATCATCTCATTTACATAACTATATACAGGCAACAAACTTTGAATATAGAATACTGTTTGCATCAACTAATATATTTACAAAACCTAGAATCATAAACTATAAAGGCATATTCATATACCTTTTTTAATCGTTGCATTTATTTAATTTTTGTGCTTTATTTAACGGATCTTTATTTTTCAATAAACACGTCTACACGACTTGCATATGATATCATAAACTACGACAACACGTTCCAACAATGTCGTGCACAAAAAACAAAACAACATCCCCTGCCTATTTTAAAATAAATTACTACCATTCAAAGTATTACTTTAAAAACCAAAATACCACAAAAATAACATTAATTCAAGACGAAAAACAAACTCACCTGTTGTTTAGGTGCCATTGCCTTCACTTCGTTTATACTTAGAACTGCCTTCTCAGGCGGCTCTTTGAAGCAAAATGGCAGCCTTTCAACTACCGACACCTGAGTCTCTTTACCACAATAGACTTCGAAACCTTCATCTTGTGCACCTACAAAAAAATACTTTAATTACTATACATAAACGATTTAAAGATTTCAAGAAAGTTTAATATTATTAGAACGTTAAGTTGTCCTAAAAAACAATTTTAATGAAAGCTTTACTACCACATCACGTTCAGTACTGTTTATTTAAATATAAACACACTAAAAACATCAATGTAAACTTTACTTACTAATCCGTTTAGTGAAATTCTTCACTTTCACGGGGCTTCGATTTTTTTCCGCCTGCATAAATGCCGTATGCATTTCAGGCGCGAACACTGCCATATTTTTAAAATCTTCTCTATTCGTCTGTAACACTGCATTAAAAAGCTTGATTCTTTTCACCGAAGACACTTTGCAGTCGCTTACATGATGAATGTAGCCAAAAATTGTCTCATCATCCTTTACTTGTATTTTTGCTTGTTTTACAGGCGACGCCATTCTCCTCCTGCACCTTCTCCTCTAAGGTTAATTGAATCCTACTGCTGATAGGTTGTTTGAAAGCACGTGAGTGTGATAAAGCGCGAAACACACTTGGGGAAAAAAAAAACATGCTCCACGTCATTTTACCAAATTGTTTGCAAACAACCTATCAGCAAACAGAATAAAAATAAAATTAAAATGTAATACATTAACAAAATTACATACTATTCTGCTTCAAAAAGATATTGTTAAATAACAAATTAATAATAAAATGCTTTATTGAAAACAGTTCATTTTACAAAACAATAGCCTATGTTTTTTTAATTTCTTATATTTATAAAGATAAGAGGTAAACAACTCAATCAATCCCTGTTTTTTTTTATTAAATTCTACCATAAATCTGTCATAAGTTATGTCATAGCAAATATTTACAACAACAAAATCATCAAAAATTACAAATAACACTGATTTACCTTCATTGACAGACACTTATTTTCACGTTCAATCAAATGCAATCTACAATCTGAAATCCTGCCCCTCCAACACTATTAACATACTGTATATAAAGCTACAATCAGTCATTTGTTTACACATTCACTTTCAACATGGTAAATCACACATTATGCACTATTGCAAAAAAAAAAAAAAAAAAAATCAAACATTTTATCCTTTCCATTTACACCAATAAAGACCGTTTCCACAGTAGTGTCATGTGAACCACCACACCACAATAAAGAGTAGTACTTTGAACCAGATTCACAACAGCACATAGATCATATTCAACAATCATGACTCGCTCAAAACACCAACTGTAGCTAACATACCCATTTAAACTCAGCACAAAATGCAATATTTTAAAATAAAATGGCATTACCACAATAAATAACAGAGATAAGGAAACAAAGGTTTCAACAAATTCAACAGCTCTAAATGAACTGTAGTGCAAAACACTATCACCTATTTTTACAAAAAGGTCCACAGCTAATCAGTATGTTCCACCCTGTCTTCCTGTTTCAATTTAAATAGGCTACATTAACACATTGAATAAATCTGCTTATTTTTACATACTTGCCTTAACACAACCTACCTCATTGATTTAAAATATCAATTTCTATAACAAAATACATATCAAGCCCAATTAATTAATGACATTTTGACATTTAATCCATTTAAACTACATAAAATCCTTATAATACTATTACAAATCACATTATATCAAAATATACCTCTTCATGTATTCATCCAACAAATGTTTTTACAATAATATAACATTACACTTACACTTTAATTATTTTTAAAAGGGAAATCTACAACATGCATTTTCTAACCTCATTATTGATATCAGATATCCATGTCTGCTGAGCTAAATCTCAGAAATGGGTTTCAAAGAACTACACTTCCAAGAGTGCACCAGCAGCAACAAACTAGAGTTGCGTCCCAAATGACGCACTATACACTATGCACTTATACACTATGTACTTGTGCACTATGCACTCATCCATGTAGTGCGTGAATTATATAAGGTTATTTTGTCATTTAACAACAGAGTCCAATCCTCCCTTCCCCTCCACTACGTAATTAAAGCTGCGACAGTTGAGTGCATGAAGTGTCCAACATTCCACACTTTGTTTTTTCCGTTAATTTAGTGCATCATCCGGTTATTTAAAGTGCACTTTTTCTTATTGGAATTTTCAGTGTGAACACACTACTCGCACTATTTATACTTAAAAACGTCATAGAATAGTGCACAAGTACGTGAATTGGGACGCACCTTAGGTGCTTATCACCAGATCAGTCATTGTCACTGATTAAGAGCACCTGTAAAAACATGGAGGTTCTCATTTATTCAGACAAAGAAACTTCAGAGAAAAGATACTCTAAGTATACTCAAAGATTCAGTCCAAACACACCAATGGTTGGTAAAATGTTTTATTTAATTTCATGGTGTTTAAAATGCTGCTTAATATGTTCAAGTAGCTATGTTTAACTGCTGTATTGATTAGCTAAGAAACACATTGCAGCATTTACTTCATTGATTGTGTGTTAAATGAGTTTCTGTTAAAATAATTTTATTTTGATGTTGAAAAAATATATGGTACATGTTAAAAATGTTAAAATTCTCTTAAATGTTACAACTTTACTAAAACATTTGAAAATGTTTCAATAAAATTTTTTGTTAAAATGGTAATTTTTGTTTCTCTGCCTTTAAAGCTTTACAACCTAATATACTGAATCAACTGACAAAGCCAAAAGACAAAATTAAAAGTGATTGCCTTGAAATTTTACGTTGTCCTTATGTCCTTTAGAAGTTGAACAAGAGAAAGACTTGACATTGTCTGCAACAAAATGTGTGTAAGCACATTTAATTAATAAAATAAACAATGAAAATAAACTTAACAAAAAACACACACTAATGAAATTCAAATAAATACTACACCCCAAAAAAAAAATTCTGTTATTTATTACTTACCCTCATGTCATTCCATACTAGAAAGACCTTAATTTATCTTCAGAACACAAAATAAAATATATTTGTTGAAATCCAATGACTCCATGACATCTTCAAAGATACCAATGACATTTCATAAAGATTATAAATCCTTTGTGTTGTATCATGATTCAGATTGTCAAACCAGCAAATTCAACACTAAATGCTGAAATCACATAACTTTAGCACTCCAAACAGCTGATTTAAAACACATATTTATTATGCTCCAATGCTGCCTAAAACAGTCTTTTAAAATCAAACATCACAATATAAGTCTCTCTCTCTTTTTTTTAGCACAGAAAAAAATATTCTCATTGCTTTATAATATTAATATTGAACTACTGTACTCACATGAACTGATTTAAATGTTTTTGGAACATTAATGGATCTTGATAGAGAAAATTTCATACCTGCCTATGCAAATCTCACCAAGCCATCACATAAAATATATTAATTTCTGTTCCAAACATTAACGAAGGTCTTACATTTATTAAACAACATAAGAATGAACTAAACCTATAGTAAAAAAAGTGATCCCATTTGTCCTACACTCCAGTGTCTTATATCATTGTAATCCTTGGCTCAAGAAAGACAAGCATTTATGTCCAATTACATTTCCAGTATGCAAATTTTTCCGCCATTTTGAATTTTGTCTAAAACCTACTTTTGCAAACTAGACCTACATTTTTTGCCCGATCAGAATCAAACCAGTGCACAAATGTTCTCTGTTGACTGAATATCAAATAATTATCACAAAAAAGTTGAAATTTTAAATCACAGTCACTAGGGGGTGTAAAAATCTCTGTAATGAGAGGAGCCACTTTTACTATAATGACCATAACTGGAGAACAAAATGAGATATTTGCAACAAACTTGGTACACTTGTATATGGCATCAATCTTTGGTCACAATAAAAAAAATGCATCGATACAAAATTAGGTAGCGCAATAACTCGAAAAAACAGCTATAACTATACAACCATTAGTCCAATTGACTTGAAATTTGTCATACAATGTCTTGGTCCAAGTGGGCATGATAGTCTACAAGGACTGTAGCTGTGTCCCAATTCAGGTGCCGCGCACTTCGAAGTACATGAAAGGGGTGGGGTTTTGGAGTGGAGGGTTGCCAGGTCTGCGCAACAAAACCATCCCAAATGTAGCGTAATCACAGCACAAGTGTGAAAGTATCCTAATTCCAGACGTGGCAACAATGAGCCAAGCGTCGTTACATGGCTAGGGGCTGTGTGACAGACAGCTGATGTTTATGTGCATTTATGACTTTATGGGGTTTTTGACATGCTTCACTGCCGAAGACAACGGGACACTGGACCAAAATATGTATGGTTAAACTATGTAATGTTAGTTTTATATCGTTAGCAACTAGTTAACCTTGTTTGTTGTTATGTTAAATGAAATGTTCAGTTGTTTTAACTAAAATAAACTTGCACTGACATCTTAAAATATACCTGCTGAGCATGACTATTTGTAACAGGCGAGAATTTTAAAGCTATGATCACCAAGCTAAAATTTGAATGGACCATAGATCTGTTTTAGTATGTTCAAATATTTCTTATTTTTATATATTTATATAATACGCTCCACCAGCGTCTGCCTTCTCAGCCGAATGATAGTGTACACAAAAATTCTATGTTTTGTTCTGTTTTATATAGGCTACTGATGATTTAAAATGTGATGCTATTTTTCTGATGTTAAATCTAAGCTCTGTTGTATATAGTTGTAAAAGGTACTTTATGTAATGTAGCTTTAGAACGATGTATTTAATGTAAAAACATAAAATTACATTTTTGCATTAAGTTGCATAAAAGAAATAAACAATGAATAATTCTCTTTTATTTACACAAAAAATGTTTAACAGAAATGACTCTGACTCATTTATATGAATAAATAAATTAATAAATTACATTACAAATACATGTATACAACTTGCATTTGCTAACTTAACTTAAAAAAACTGTACAGAAATTAGGCTGTTTCATTGACAAAATGACATTTAAATAATATTTATATCGACACATTTTTATTCACTGTATTCTGTTCTTGAGAAAACGGGGAAAAAAGCGGCCTTTGAAATGCGATTCACTGCAGCACGAGGATGACGTAATTCGAGAGCGACTTCAAGTGCACCCTCTCCTTTTCCAGGGGAATGAAGCACCGATCTCAAGACACTTCGCGGTCTACACTATCCCACAGTTCATTGCGCGCCAGTGACGACAGGAGTTCAGGTGTGAATTCAAATAAATGTAAGCAATGCCCCGGTTTCACCAATCAAACTGTAATATGTGATGTCCAAGTCAGTTCATAAATGCAATATCTGTCTCTGAGATGGAGTGCAGTTGAATAAAATCCTACTGTACTTTAAATTCAGACTTAAATATAGAGTAAATGTACAAATATTAATGTATACATTTTCCAAATTAACATTTTATATAACATAAAAACATGGTTAACTTGCTGAAAATATAAAACTAACATTACATAGTTTAACCATACACATTTTGGTCCAGTCTCCCGTCGTCGTCGGCAGTGAACGTGTTAAAACCCAATAGAAAGTCATAAAACTTTAAAATGCACACACAAACGTCAACTGTCAGCTGTCTGTCACACAGCGCCTAGCCATCTAACGACGCTCGGCTCACTGTTGCCACGTCAGGAATTGGGATACTTTTACACTTATGCTGTGATTACGCTACTTTTGGGATGGTTTTGTTGAGCAGACCTGGCAACCCTCCACTCCAAAACCCCACCCCTTTCATGCACTTCGAAGTGCGCGGCCCCTGAATTGGGACACAGCTATTGTCATATATCAAAAAACATGGCCGCCATCGGCCAATAAATTTTGAGCACCTATTAGACAAGGTTAACGGAAGCCGATCAGAATGAAACTCAATAGGCATGTTCAACTCATGGTCTTAGAAGTATATATGAATTTGGAAAGAAATCAGCCACAAGTTGGTGCTAACAACTTTTACTCCACGGTAATCACGTGGTGTTTCACAAAAACACACAATATGCATATCATTTGATACATCTCCTCATACTGAATAACTTTGCCTCAAGAACCAATACTGTCAAACAAATCATTCATTAATTATTTGCAAATATATGAAAAACCTACTTTTGCAAACTACTCCTACGTTTTTTGCCCGATCAAAACGAAACCAAAGTAGGACAATTCTATGGACTCTCCATATCAATGATTATCAAAAAAAGGTTGAACTTTACCCTTTCAGTTACTATAAATGGATAATTTATAAAATGGGTGTGGCTGAATATACTTAAAAATCTATAAAACCTAAACCAAAACTCAGAACTTCATGAAAAAAAGATGACCACATACAACATATAACTCTAAAGCACACCCAAAAAAATTGTTGTAGATCAGGCAAAAGGTGGCATTATAACTGTCAAAAAAACCTTAAAAACCATATTTTGCCTTACTGAATTGCCTGTATTGGCTGTAAATGGTCTTTTCCATCTATAATCTAAGTGTTTACATGCTTGCTGAATAAATTTAATACCTTTTTATGTGCTTAAAGGCATTAAAGTCCTTGAACCCCGGTAAATGCTGCTTGCAGCTTTAATTAGGGGTTCAAGCACGTAGTGCTGAAAACCTATTGTAATTGTGCTGATTTTTTTATTATTATTATTATTAGGGGTTCAAGCACGTAGTGCTGAAAACCTATTGTAATTGTGCTGATTTTTATTATTATTAGGGGTTCAAGCATGTAGTGCTGAAACCCTATTGTTATTGTCCTGATTTTTATTATTCTTTTTCTTCTGCCGTAAAATGCATCGTGCAGCCTAAACCGTAAGTGCTAGAGACTTGAAACTTTGTCAAATGATCGAGGAGAGGTTGACAAAGTATGACCCAAATCGGCCAATAGGTGGCGCTACAGCAATCAAATGCGCAAAATGGCTCATAACTCCTAAACCGTTTGTCACAGACTCAAGTGTCTTATATCATTGGAAAGCTGAGACCTTAACGAACAAATATATCTCCGATTTCATTTCCGGTATGCAAATTTTTCCGGCATTTTGAATTTTGTCCAAAACCTACTTTTGCGAACTAGTCCTAGGTTTTTCGCCCAATCGGAACCAAACCAGTGCAGGAATGTTCTCTGGAGTCTGAATATCAATAATTATCAAAAAAAAGTTGAAATTTTGATTCACGGTCGTTAAGGGACGCCAAAATGTACGATGTGGGTGGAGCCACTTTTACTAAAATGGCTATAACTCGAGAACGAAATGAGATATTTGCACCAAACTCAGTAAACATATGTATGGGCTCATTCTTTGGTCACGATAAAAATATAGCGTTGATTGGCCTCTAGGTGGCGCTATAACTTGGAAAAAACATGAAAACAGCTGTAAATATGCAACCGTTAGTCCGATTGACTTGAAATTTGGCATGCAGTGTCTTGGTCCAAGGGGGCATGATTGTGTATGAGCATATTGGTGTATCTCAAAAAACATGGCCGCCATTGGCCAATGAAGTTTGAGCACCTATTAGACAAGGTTAGCGGAGGCCGATCGGAACAAAACTCTGTGAGCATGTTCGACTCATGGTCCTAGAGGTCTGTAAGAATTTTGAAAGAAATTGGCCACTAGTTGGCGCTAATGAGTTTTACGCCTCTGCAATCACGTGGTGTTTCATAAAACCACAAAATATGCATATCATTTGATAGATCTCCTCATGCTGAACAACTTTGCCTCAAGAACTAATGCTGTCAATCAAACCATTCATTAATTATTCACAAATATGTGAAAAACCTACTTTTGCGAACTAGTCCTAGGTTTTTCACCTGATCTGAACAAAACCAATGCAGGACAATTCTCTGGACTCTCTAGATAAATAATTATCGAAAAAAGTTTAACTTTATTATTTGGGTTGCTATAACAGGGTCATTTAGAAAATGGGTGTGGCAAAATATACTCAAAAGCCTATAAATCCTAAACGAAAAGTCGGAACTTCACGAAAATAAGTGAGCATATGCCAAATATGGTTCTAAATATTATAAATATATTCTAAATTTTGTGAAGATTGGGCAACAGGTATAGAAGTTATAACAGTTACAATGATGAAAAATGACAATATTCCTATGTTTATAAACGAAATCCAGCCAGCACTGAGCTCATTCGAACCGTCTAGATGACGTCTGTCCACACTATGAATTTCAGGCATTTTCATTGAATTTTCGCCGAGATATTAGCCAAAAACCAGCGGGCGCGTTTTAAAATGGCGGCCGCCAATGACGTCACAATCCCGGTACATTTTTGCTTCTAACTCAGGAACCGAAAGTCCCCGCGAGCTCAAACTCGGATGGCAAGGTCCCCTCCGGCCCTTGAGCGGCCACATCCGTCGCGGGCCTCGGGAACGCCCCCCCGCGGATCGCGAGTTCGCGGGACCCCCGAATTTAAACGGCCGTAACTCCCGAGCCCTAGGGGAAGGGCTTGTTTGAAAGGCCTTTTCCCCGACTAGATTCGATTCGAGTTTGGTGCAATTTGGCCTGAGCGTTCTTGAGATATAAGCACAAAAAGATACGCATTAGACCAGGCGTAACTCCCGACCCTCACCACCCACTACCCCCGTGATGGTCTCGTTCCACAGGGCCTGTTGAGCTCTATCTACCTTCTGAGTTTCAGAATTTTTCGATGTCCTGTTCCCGAGATATAAGCGAAAAACCAAATTCCCCTTTATCATTCATTCATTCATTAATCTGGTGTCAGAAAGACAAGACTTGCACTAAGATATTCTTACCTATCATGTATTTCAAATATCTACAACAATGTGTGTGTAAACATGTTTAATGCAGTCATGGAAAATTTACAAAACCAAAACCAGACCATTAAACTGAAAGTAGTATTATTTAAACTGAAAGTAGGCTAATAACTGGTCCTTTGCTGCCACCTGCTGGTTAAAGTAGTCATATTGTTCTATAATGCATATTTAGACTTGATAAAATCACTATTAATGATTACAATCACATTTTGTCAAAATGCATCACTTAATTTTGGTTGAAGTATTAATGACAATTGTGCCACATTATGTGAAACTTTAAAGAGACTTGGAGTAAACATTTCGTTACCCATCATTTATTATGTCAATCAAATCGTTAATTCAAGAATATTTTAAAAGTCTACTTTTGCATACTAATCAGGTTTTTTGCTCAATCTGAACAAAACCAGTGCAGTACAATTCTCTGGACTCTGTTGTTTAATAATAATCCAAAAAGTTGAACTTTTGCATTAGTGGATATAAAAGGGTCATTTCAAAATGAGCAAGGACGTGTGACATGACTCTAAACAAGCAATTTCATGGAGATCGGGACAATAGCTACCTCTAACAGTTAAAAATGTGTTGAATGACAATGTTCATATTTTGTATATCCTGAAATTGTCATTTGCCACCAGATGGCAGTAGAAGGCCACTAATACAGTTCAAGATTTCGAGTTTTTTTTCAAGGTTTTGTCATGTTATATCCCTTTTAAACTATATAAATCCTTATAATATCATTACAAATCACATTTTGTCAAGGTTTAACATTTGTTCATCTGACGTATGTTTTTTTGCAATAATATAACATTACAATCACACTGAGACCTGAAAATTATGATTTTTAAAGGGGAAACCTGGAATAAGAATTTTCTTATTCATTTTCATATTCTTATTTCTAAGCAACAAAATGTGTTTGTAAGCACGTTTAATTAATGTAGTGAACATGGAAATATACTTGAAACACAAAACAGATACTGTTTTGACACAGAATGAAAGTGAACCAATAAGTGGTGTGTGTGTGTATGAGTAAGCATGCGTATTATTGTTTAACCCTTTCGAGCGTGAGTTTAAAATATTCTAACTGTCCCCCCAGAGTGAGTTTTTTTTAAGGCGACCGTTATTTTAGAACGTTTGCCTTTAATGTTTCCATAGCGACGCGTCATGCGTGTCACGAGCGCTGAGCGCAGCCACAATAACAATGTGTGACAGGTGGATCGCTATTATTTTGTTTTTCCTTGTTTATTTAAAATATTCACAAACTTGCTTACCATGTTATCAACTATCTGATATTCCGATCCTCAAATATGTGTAAGTGAGTGTGTTTTGTCGTTTAAAAGCCTTTATAAATGATCTTTATCTTGATCTATAATGCGAGATGGGCGCCGCCATCTTATTTTGCCCCCCAGTTCGCAGAGTCCTGTCAGTCGGATTTACAGCAGGTGAATTCATCATTTTCTCCCAAAATGTATGCAAGTAAGTGGCTGGTGAACTGGAAGAATAATAGAGTAAACTTTGTAGTTACTTGGGCCCATTATGTGTATCTGATATGAATAAATGTCGGCAAATTGTAAATGAATGGATTGTTATTGCTCCTTCCACTGATGTCTGACATCAGTTTGTATTTTATAAACTCTAAATATATTGTTTTAATGGTGCTTATGCGTATTTAAATGTCTGAAACCTTAAAAGAAACGTTATGTGGCTGAAAACACTGCATAGCTGCAATATATGACAAGAGCTGCGCGCGTCCGTCTCACAGCCAAAGCGCGAAAGCGCAGTTTGAATCTGGCAGTTATGTGACGTCGCTGAACGTTCGAAATCCCATATGTGGGACCATACGCCCAGAGGCACTGAAATAAAAATCCCATATGTGGGACCGTACCGCTCAAAGGGTTAAGCCTTTTCTTTCTCTGTGTTTGGTTTAGCATATATCATAGCTGTTCATCTGTGATTTAAGTGGTGACATGCTTGCTAAATAAAGCTTAATATCTTTTTACACATATGTGTTTATTAAAGGCCCTAAAGGCTTGAACCCCGGTAAATGCTGCTTGCAGCTTTAATTATTAGGGGTTCAAGCACGTAGTGCTGAAACCTATGTTTTGTTAGGATTATTAGGGGTTCAAGCACGTAGTGCTGAAACCCTATTGTAATTTTATATTAGGGTTCAAGGCTGAAACCTATTGTATTGTTAGGATTTTTAGGGGTTCAAGCACGTAGTGCTGAAACCCTATTGTTATTGTGCTGATTTTATTAGGGGTTCAAGCACGAAGTGCTGAACCCTATTGTAATTGCATGCTGAAACCCTATTGTATTATTTATTAGGGTTCAAGCACGTAGCTGATATTGTAATTGTCCTATTTTAGGTTTCAAGCACGTAGTGCTGAGTTATTTTTATTATTAGGGGTCAAGCACGTAGTGCTGAAACCCTATGTTTTTGTCCTGATTATTATTAGGGGTTCAAAGTGCTGAAACCCTATTGTGTTGATTTTTATTATTAGGGGTTCAAGCACGAAGTGCTGAAACCCTATTGTAATTGTTAGGATTTTATTATTAGGGTTCAAGCACGCTGAAACCCTATTGTATTGTTAGGATTTTTATTATTATTATTAGGGTTCAAGCACGAAGTGCTGAAACCCTATTGTAATTGTTAGGATTTTTATTATTATTTTATTATTTTATTATTATTATTAGGGGTTCAAGCACGAAGTGCTGAACCCTATTGTAATTGTTAGGATTTTTATTATTATTTATTAGGGTTTCAAGCTGCTGAAACCCTATGTAATTGTTAGGATTTTATTAGGGTTCAAGCACGAAGTGCTGAAACCCTATTGTAATTGTTAGGATTTTTATTATTTTATATTATTATTATTATTATTATTATTCTGCCGTAAAACTGATTGTGCAGCCTAAACCGTAAGTGCTAGAGACTTGAAACTTTGTCAAATGATAGTACAAAAATCGAGGAGAGGTTGACAAAGTATGACCCAAATCGGCCAATAGGTGGCGCTACAGCGATCAAATGTGCGAAATGGCTCATAACTCCTAAACCGTTTATCGTAGATTAATAAATTACATATTTGGAATCCTTGGGTCAAGGCGGTTAAAAGCATAGAAAAAAAGATTCGCGCTGCGAGGTCCCGTTTTCCCGCCATTTTGAATTTTGTCCAAAACCTACTTTTGCGAACTAGTCCTAGGTTTTTTGCCCGATCAGAACCAAACCAGTGCAGAAATGTTCTCTGTAGTGTGATTATCAATAATTATTAAAAAAAAGTTGAAATTTTCATTCACGGTCACTAAAGGGCGCCAAAACGTACGATGTGGGCGGAGCCACTTTTACTAAAATGGCTATAACTCGAGAACGAAATTAGATATTTGCACCAAACTTGGTACACCTGTATACGGGCTAAATTTTTGGTCACGATAAAAAAATCGCGACGATTGGCCACTAGGTGGCGCTATAACGCGAAAAAAACATGAAAACAGCTGTAACTATGCAACCGTTAGTCCGATTGACTTAAAATTTGGCGTGTAGTGTCTTGGTCCAAGGGGGCATGATTGTCTATGAGAACATTGGCGTATCTCAAAAAACATGGCCGCCATCGGCCAATGAAATTTGAGCACCTATTAGACAAGGTTAACGGAGCCCGATCGGAACGAAACTGGGTGTGCATGATCGAATCGTGCTCATGGACGTCTGTACCAATTTTGAAAGAAATCGGCCACTAGTTGGCGCTAACGAGTTTTACGACTCTGTAATCACATGGTGTTTCATAAAACCACACAATATGCATATCATTTGATAGATCTTCTCATGCTGAACAACTTTGCCTCAAGAATCAATGCTGTCAATCAAATCGTTCATTAATTATTTGCAAATATGTGAAAAACCTACTTTTGCGAACTAGTCCTAGGTTTTTTTCGCCCGATCGGAACAAAACCAGTGTAGAACAATTCTATGGACTCTCTAGATCAATAATTATTAAAAAAAAGTTGAACTTTATCCTTTGGGTCGCTATAACGGGGTCATTTAGAAAGTGGGCGTGGCTAAATATACCCAAAAGCCTGTAAAACCTAAACGAAAACTCAGAACTTCACGAAAATTGGTGAACGCATGCAGAGTATGACTATACAGAAGCACACCAATTTTTATGGAGATCGGACCATAGGTGGCGCTATAACTGTTAGAAAACTTTAAAAAACTTGTGTTTTTAATGCTTTTGGATGAAATTGTATATAACTCTGGATGTGATCGACTTATTTCAACGGGAGATATATCTTTAGACTCCTGAATCCTTGCCGAGTTCAACGATATCAGACTTGCCAGGTTTCGGAAAACGGTTTGTGCCACGTTGTGATTTAGCGCTTAAAAAACGTTTGCGAATATCTTCGAAACCGTTTGTCCGATCGTCACGAAACCACCGTAGAAAACACGGAACCTAAGTTGGTTTACTATATGTTAAAGCCCAAATGTCAAATTTTGATAGGAAGTGGCAAAAAAATCCAATCAAAGTCTTTCATGGGTCAATTTTTATGGCGCTCATATATATAAGTGTCTATAACGTCAAAACGAAATGAGATATTTTCACCAAATTTGGCACACATATGTATGGATACACTCCAAGGACATCCCCCAAAATGGTGGAGATCGGGCAATAGGTGGCGCTATAACTGTCAAAAACCTTTAAAACTATATATTTCTATAATGAATTGCCTGACACTGTCATTTTGTGCCACCAGATGGCAGCAGAGGCCACTAATATAATTCAAGGTTTCAAGAATTCAATGTTTTGTCATTTAAATCCCTTTAAACCAGGGGTGCCCAATCCTGTTCCTGGACATCTACCTACCTGCACATTTTAGCTCCAACCCTGATAAAACACACCTGAATCAGTTAATTAAGATCTTCAGGAGCACTTCATAATTACAGACAGGTGTGTTTGAGCTGGGCTAGAGCTGAATTGTAGGAAGGTAGATCTCCAGGAACAGGATTGGGCACCCCTACTTTAAACTATATAAATCCTTATAATAACATTACAAATCACATTTTTTTCAAGGTTTACCACTTCATTTGTTCATGTGACTTATGTCTTTGCAGTAAGACAACATTACAATTACATTGTGACCTGAAAATTATATTTTTTGTTTATGTGTGTGTGTGTATGTGTGTAAAGCATGCTTCGTATGTATAAGGTATTACTGTTTAAACCTTTTCTTTCTGTGTTTGTTTTAGCATATATGATTTCAGTGGTACATGCTTGCTAAATAAGACAAATCCTGCCTTAAACTGCCTTAAATGCTTGAACCCCGATAAAATGCTGCATGCAGCTTTAATTAGGGGTTCAAGCACGTAGTGCTGAAACCCTATTGTAATTGTCCTGATTTTTATTATTAGGGGTTCAAGCACGTAGTGCTGAAACCCTATTGTATTATTTTTATTATTATTAGGGGTTCAAGCACGTAGTGCTGAAAACCTATTGTTATTGTGCTGATTTTTATTATTATTCTTTTTCTTCTGCCGTAAAACGCATCGTGCAGCCCAAACCGTAAAGCCTAGAGACTTGAAATTTGGCCAGATTGTAGAGCTCAATTTGAGGAGAACCTATCAAAGTCTTGACCCAATCGGCCTAACGGGGGCGCTACAGCGCAAAAAACTAAATTTTCAGACATTTTTGGCCATAGCTCGTAAACCACTTGACCTAGACAAAAAAACTATACATCGTTGCTATCCTTGGGTTAGTACGAACAAAATTGTTTTGCGCCTTTTTTTACTCTGCGACGCACCGTTTTTCCGTAAAATTGACCTATAGCCCAAACCTACTTTTGCGAACTAGTCCTAGGATTTTCAACCAGTCGGAACCAAACTACTGCAGAAATATTCTCTGGACACTGAATATCAATAATTATCAAAAAAAAGTTGAAATTTCAAATTTTGCACGAAACAGTACACCAAAAACTTCTATGCTAACATTAGCCAAATGCTGTTTTTAGCTATAACTCTTGAATGGAATGGAATATCTTCACCAAACTTGGTACATATATGTATAAGCTCAGTCTTTGGTCAAATAAAAAAAATAGCTCACCTCTGCCACCTGGGGGCGCTATAAGACACAAAAACACATAAATGGCTATAACTAAGCAACCGTTAGTCCGATTGACTTGAAATTTGGCATGCAGTGTCTTGGTCCAAGGGGGCATGAGGGTCTATGAGGACATTGGCGTATCTCAAAAACCATGGCCGCTATCGGCCAATGAAGTTTGAGCACCTATTAGACCAGGTTAACAGTGGCCGATCGGAACGAAACTCGATGGGCATGTTCAACTCATTGTCCTAGAGGTCTGTAAGAATTTTGAAAGAAATCGGCCACAAGTTGGCACTAACGAGTTTTATGCCTCGGTAATCACATGGTGTTTCATAAAACCACATAATATGCATATCATTTGATAGATCTCCTCGTGCTGAACAACTTTGCCTCAAGAAACAATGCTGTCGATCAAATCTTTCATTAATTATTCGCAAATATGTGAAAAACCTACTTTTGCGAACTAGTCTTAGGTTTTTTGCCTGATCGGAATGGAACCAGTGTAGGACAATTCTATGGACTCTCTAGATCAATAATTATCAAAAAAAAGTTGAACTTTGTCCTTTGGGTTGCTATAACTGGGTCATTTAGAAAATGGGTGTGGTAAAATGTACTGAAAAGCCTATAAATCCTAAACGAAAACTCGGAACTTCACGAAAATAAGTGAGCATATGCCAAATATTGTTCTAAATAAGCATGACAAATTTTGTGGAGATTGGGCAACAGGTATAGAAGTTTATAACAGTTACAAAGATGAAAAATGACAATATTCCTATGTTTATAAACGAAATCTCAACCAACCCAAGCACCGGGCTCATTCGAACCGTCTAGATGAAGTCTGTCCACATTATGAATTTCAGGCATTTTCATTGAATTGTCGCCGAGATATTAGCCAAAACCAGCGGGCGCGTTTTAAAATGGCGGCCGCCAATGACGTCACAATCCCGGTACATTTTTGCTTCTAACTCAGGAACCGAAAGTCCCCGCGAGCTCAAACTCGGATGGCAAGGTCCCCTCCGGGCCCTTGAGCAGCCACATCCGTCGCGGGCCTCGGGAACGCCCCCCCGCGGATCGCTAGTTCGCGGACCCGACCCGTTAAACCTAACTCCGAGCCCTACCTCCTAGGACCTTGGGGAAGGGCTCATTGGAAAGGCCCTTTCCCCGACTAGATTCGATTCGAGATTGGTGCAATTTGGCCTGAGCGTTCTTGAGATATAAGCACAAAAAGATACGCATTAGACCAGGCGTAACTCCCGACCCCCAACACTCACTGTCCCCGCGATGGTCTCGTTCCACAGGGCCTGTTGAGCACTATCTACCCTCTGAGTTTCAGAATTTTTCGATGTCCTGTTCCTGAGATATAAGCGATAAACCAAATTCCCATTTATCATTCATTCATTATTCTGTTGTCAGAAAGACAAGACTTGCACTAAGATTTTCTTACCTATCATGTATGTCAATATCTACAACATGTGTGTGTAAACATGTTTAATGCAGTCATGGAAAATGTACAAAACCAGACCATTTTTAAACTGAAAGTAGGCTAATGACTGGTCCTTTGCTGCCACCTGCTGGTTAAAGTTATCATATTGTTCTATAATCCATATTTAGACTTGATAAAATCACTATTAATGATTACAATCACATTTTGTCAAAATGCATCACTTAATTTCGGTTGAAGTATTAATGACAATTGTGCCACATTATGTGAAACTTTAAGGAGACTTGGAGTAAACATTTTGTTACCCATCATTTATTTTGTCAATCAAATTGTTCATTCAAGAATATTTTAAAAACCTACTTTTGCATACTAATCAGGTTTTTTGCTCAATCTGAACAAAACCAATGCAGTAATTCTCTGGACTCTGTTGTTGTTTAATAATAATCAAAAAAGTTGAACCTTTGCATTAGTGGATATAAAAGGGTCATTTCAAAATAATTTGCTAATTATTAAATTTAATTAATTTTAGCTTGCAGTAATTTTTTTATGTATCATTTATCAGTTATGGAGGCCGATTGGTGGACCTGTTTGATTCATTGTTTTTGGGGTGTGTGCAAATGTAATTATAGTTTTCAATTGTCTATGAATGTATGAAAAAAAAAATGTATTTGTACTTTGAAAGTTTACAAATGATGTTTAATAAAGTTATCAAAAAATCTAGTTATACCTGTGTATGATCATATAATTTATTAGTTTTTGGGTGTTACAGGAAGAATACAGACGAAGGCTGAATAACAAAAAACAGGTCTTAATTCAGGCAAATATGCAACAGAGTGCTAACACACAAACAATAACAGACAGAAATTGAACTAAACAGGGAGAACTAAACGGGAACAGCTGAGCAAGGATTAACATAACCAAACAACATGGCAACTAGAACATGAGAGACAACAGAACACACATGACATTGGGACTGTTTATATAAATATTGTACATACTGCAACTGTTGTTTAAAATTTCCTTAAAACAACCGTAAATCTTTCTGCCCCAATGTTCTCATTGAAGCACACCACAATATGGTTGAGTTATTACTAAAAATACAAATACACAATTAACGGAAAGGTTTTTTGTTGGTGACATTTTGCATATACTCATACAAAGTAGGTTAAATTTTTAAAATATTATAGGAAATAAATAATTAATACATTTATTAGATAATTTCATTATATTGTTTCTATTTGCATATGGTTCAGAAAAAAGTTATTGTATACTGAGTTCAAATGAAACATTTGTTAAGACAAATAGTAAAAACAGTAAAGTTAAACTGTTTGAAAATAATTTCATATAATATTGTATAATAGTCTAAATAACATCATTTAAAATTCTCTAATTACCTTTTGTTTTTATTTTATTTTATTTTATTATTATTATTATTATTATTATGTTTTTACTTTTTTGTATATTGCAGTCATAAATGTTGTGAATTAAACCAAAACCAACTCAATAAAAATCAAATATTGACTATTACATGGGGGGGGGAAGATAAATTAAAAAACCAATAAATGTAAATTAACATGTATTCATTTCAATTGTTAGTGTATTAAAGTAGCAAACTGTGTTAATATATGGTCAGCTTGAAATTATACAGTTACAAATACAATAAAAAAAACTTTGAAGCTTACTTAAAAAAGTAACTAGAATAAAAAAAAACAATGCATGTGAAAATAAGAAATATAAAATAGTAAGGATATATTAATTCATTCATTCAGTTTCAGTGATTTGGATATTAAAGTGTGTAGATGTTAAAAACAAAAATCAGCTTGAAATTATACAGTTACAAATACAATAAAAAACTTTGAAGCTTACTTAAAAAAGTAACTAGAATAAAAAAAAAACAATGCATGTGAAAATAAGAAATATAAATAGTAAGGATATATTAATTCATTCATTCAGTTTCAGTGATTTGGATATTAAAGTGTGTAGATGTTAAAAACAAAAATCACATAATATATAAAACATAACTTTGAAGTAACAACTTTAAAGTGTCAAAAACATTTACAGAGTTTAGAAATGTAAAAGTACAATATATATTATTTTTTTAAAAATAACTGAAAATTTTAAAAAGCATAAAACATTTTAAAAATATCCAACAAATTTAAATGATTTATTCATTCTTTCCATCAATTTCAATGGGTTATATATGTGAAAGTAGTAAAGTTTTTGTGTTAATACATGTTCAAAATAAATCAGATTGAAGAAAAATGTGAAGTATGAAAAAACATTTGAAATCACATAATATAGTAGAAATAAAAAAAAATATAGAAAATAAAAAAATTATAGTAATAAAAAAAGTTAAAATATGAATAATTGAAATAAAATAATGCACCCATTGAATCGTTAATTTTTAATGCATTTAAAACAGGCTATTTTCAAGATTGTCTTAATATTAAGTGAGCAATATAACGATAAACATATTATCTATGTACATTGATAAAAGTCATAGATTTATTTAAAACAACACCAAATACAGAGGCAATGATCAGTAATACAACACAGAAGAAATGTACACTGATAAAAAAAATTCACAACAAAAAAAAACAAGAATTTAGGCAAGCAGTGACAAGAAAAATGAAACTGAACTATCAGATTATTTTCATGACATTACTCTCTAAGCCCCACTACTAAAAAGTATGTAGTTATGCTGCAAAATGGTCAACAGAAGCAACAAAAAGTGGTTCAAAAGGTTGGAGAGGAGCAGGCAAAGACTGATGAGACTTAGGATCTAGCAGAAAGAAATAATATAGTGGATAGGAAGTAAGAAGGTAGGATGTGATGGAGGCCCACAACTAAACAGATGGAGGTTAGATGCACAATAGAACAAGGAGCTTGACTGACATGGGTGGAATTGGTAACAGTGTAAATCCAGGTGAACATGTAGATGAGACTTTGAGCCAACAGAGACAAGCTCCAACAACATATACTTAAAGTTGGGTGGAATCAGCAGTGATGGACATTACTTGGAACTGGATTGATTGGCTTAGAATTTAGCTCATAATATAACAAAACTTGACTTGTGACTGAGCTCATAGGATAATTCTCAGTGATAGCAGTTTGAGTTTCAGTCCATGCAGGCCAACAAATTATACTCAGTGAAATATGACATTAGATGTTGTCAAACACTCCAGGCTCTCATTATCTGTACCAAGGATTCAAAAAGGCTGACTAGGTTTTTGGTTCAAAGTGAGGCAGATATTGTCCTCATCAGTGAGACAAAAGGAGTCATGATTGTTGTTTGAATTGAGTATTTCTGTTACAGTTCAGCAGGAAAATCCAGAAGATCAATAGTCTTACTTAGTATGTAAACAAATAATTAAATGCACAAACAATCCAGTGAATGATAGTAGGCTACTGCAGACAAAAAAAAATCCTTTTTTGATGAGATGAAGAAAGGTCAACTAAAATAGAATTGAGATAAGCATTTCAGAATGTTCAGCACACTACGTTTTACATAAATGGCAAGATCAAATTGTTTTCTTCTTCTGAGAGCCAAGAACAGAAAGCTAAAGCTGCAATTAGCTCAAAGTCAAAAAAAAAAAAAAAAAAGGAAAGTCAACAGTGGAAAAATGTACTTTGCACTCTTATTGATTTGCAGCTGAATTCAGCCACACACATATACCGAGATCATGAGTCAATAACTTGCCTTGAATCAATAATCCATAATGGGATGGGGCTGTAATGGTCCCGGAGAATGTTCTCTGCAGTCAAACTGTTTTGTTCCTGATTTACGTAGAAAACATAAATGTAATGGAAATGTCAGGAGGTCTTGGAGTTGAATGTTGTCCTAATAATGGAGATGATGTGGTCATCAAAGCAGCATTTGATGTTATATTTGATGTACCTAAGGAGAATTAGATTCTGATTAGAATTTTTTAAATTTTACAACACATACAAATTGATTACACTGTAAATAGTTACTTTAACCACAATTTATAGTCAAGCAAATATTCTTCTAATGCAAACATATTGTAGAGTGGTAATTTTAGAATTGTATGTAATATTATAAACTTATCACCAATTTAAAAGATAAAAATGGTCTCACCTCTTTATGAATATTCCAACTGTTGGAATATGATGAAAATGAAGTAGCTAAGATAGTCCAAGATTTCTTAAAGTTCCTCTTTGTCTTTCCTTTCTCTTTTATATACAATGTTTTACTGTTTTGAAATGAAGTTTCACCTCTTTAAGTAGTTGAATGTAAATTTGATCAATGCCAACTGTAAAATTCATTTCTGCATACAAAGTCATTATAAAAGCATATTAATAGACATTTTGATCAATAAAACATAGGAAACAAACAAAGACAAATAAATGAATGAATTAATAATAATAAAAAAACTACAACAATTAAAATGAGTAATTAAAAAAAAAAAAAGTGTATGGGTGTTAAGGCCTCTGAATAAATGCCATTATTTTTGAATCCATTAAATATATTTTAAATATATTAACTCATTACAAGTTAAATAACTAAAAATGAATACTGCTATTTATATGAACATGACCTTAACACCAACTTAAAGTAGTAAAAATTAAACAATCCCAATGGCTACTGCTGCCTTCACGTGCTATTGGAAATGTCCTACTTTGACTTCTTAAGTCATAATTTTTAGTTTGTCTTCGTAATTTATTTAATTGTCTAAAAGAATATAGGAATTTCAATGGAAGGCAGGTTGATTCTTGCCTTTTACTTTAGGAAATCTCATTGATTATTATTTTGTTATTAGAGATATTTATGTAATATCATATTAAATTTTGAAATAAGAAACTTTTATTTACAATAATTCCGATAGCACGTGAAGCGCATAAAGTAATTCCCACAGAGGCTGTCCACTGATTAACATCCACCTCTGTATTCCCCCCCCCCCCTTACGGTGGACAATGCATTATAGCCACTTATCACAATGCACTCATGATAGCTGAAGTATGTGGCCATTATGTCAATCGTAAGTTTATCCAAGTCAATATCTTTTATATATACATGGTCAATTAATGTCCCATTTTCAGTTGTTGGTTTTTCAACAATTTGTGTAAAACCAAAATGCTGCATAACATCATGAATTGTTGATTACTAAAAAGATTTTCATTGAAATCCCCTAAATTATTTTCCACCTGGTAAGCAGTTTATTTGATTAATTAAGGTAATCAACTTCTCTCTAAACAATGGTAAGGTATATGATGGTGGTCTATACACAACTGCCAAGGTTGTGTTTAAATGTTGTATATTGCACATTAGACATTCAATGTTAATACATGGTAAATCAACTAAAGTAGCTTTTACATTCTGTCTATAATAAATACCAACACCACCGTGATTTTCTTCTTTTAGTTTAGCAAAACATCCTGACTTGTGTCGTATGCAACATTTCGTGGTTTATCATAAAAATAGTATCCAGTAAGACTGATATCATTCTCAAAATAGTTTGGTTTTAACCATGTCTCTGTTACACAAATCATATCTGCTTGAAAATATCTCTTATCTTGGCAAATATCTAAAATATGTGGATTGAGTCCTTGAACATTGTGTAACATAATTTGAAATTTTACACTTTCTGTAATTTCCCATGGAACAATGAATGGAGGCATACTCTGTAGAGCTTGCTCTATGTTGTCTTTTGCAAAAAAACATTTTCTTTGAAATCTTCTATTATGAGTCCATCAAGAGAGGTCACTCGACTTAATGCTACATATGCTTGTCCTGGAGCAAATATCTTTTTCATTGAAACAACAGCTTTGTTCACTGTCAGACCTTGTACTTTGTGAACTGTGCAAGCCCAGGCCAATCTCAAAGGATATTGCCTTCTGACACCACCAGTGCTTGTTACTTTTTCTTCTTCAGGTTCTATTGGTGTACTTTTCTCCAGTCCAGGTTTTAACATGGTTTTTTACCTCTAGCTTCTTTACCAACATGTTCATCATCAAATTCGATATATATTTTTGATGGAAACATTTCATCATCATCATCATAACAAAACTCTTTAATTGTCCCAAAGATTCCATTCACAAGACCATCTGAGACATTAATATTTTTCAGCAGCATTACTCGAGCATCAATGGCTAATTCAAGGGATTTTCCAAACTACTGTTCTGCACTCTGGAATGAAACCCATCCTTTTTTTCCATTCGGCCATTCTTAGCATTTCTTTCAAAATCTTGAGCATTTATAGTAACCGTCTCAGTGCATTCTTTGTGTAACTTTGATATATTGTGATCATCAACTTCACTATTAGTTGCATAAATATGGATATCTGTACTATCATCACCATCACCTGTTTCACATTTCTTAAGCATATTAACATCTTCTTCAAGCATTACTTCATCTTTTTTACGTAGCCTTAAACGATTTAATAATTCTGCAAACTTTTTGTCCTTCTGACGCATTAATCTCTGTAAGTTCATAAATGAAAGTTAGTTTCCCAAAGATTAACACCGTTGACTGGTTCAGTGTAAAGTGGTTTTCCTTTAACAGGAGACAGCTGATAAAAATCTCCAAAATGCTATCACAGAGACATTTCCAAATGCAGAGTAATCACCTGTTGTTTGATTTGTCTCAATCTTCCTGAATATATGACAGAAGTTTATGATCAACCATTGAAATTTCATCAATTATTAATATTTGCAGTTTTCCAAATTTGGCTCTCAAGGAATTAATTTTTCATCTCCAAGTGGTTGATATGGCAGTGTAGCATTTATTCCAATGGACAAAGTGGAATGTACTGTAGCTGCATTTTTTAAGTTGTAAGCTGCAACAGGTTGGTGCTGTTAATAGCACGTGGTCTCATCTGGGTTCTCTGTTAACCTTGAAAGTATGCGAGAGGTTTCATAATAGATTGCTTTTATCAGCAATGACTTTCCAACACCTCCTGGACCAGATATAAAGACATGAAATGGATCTGGGTTTTTCACCTTGTACTTTTGCTAAACACATTGCCGCACTTTGTAAAAGATTTGTGACTGCTTTTCATTCAAAGACCGTAGCAAAGCCAAAGCATCTTGCTTTGTCATAGCAGATGGATTGGATTCTAGTTTTGAAGGACCTACATTTGGTAATAGATCAGGTATAATATCATCACCTTCCTCTGTTTCTATTTGTTGTTTCTTACTCTCTAGACATTCCAAACGTTCAAGTTCTGCTTCTGGACAGATTTGGGCCCAAGCATCTCCATTGGTCCATGTTGTTCTAAATCATCTTGAGCTCTTTGTATTGTGTCTGCTTCTTTTTCAAATTTTGCCATGTTTGTGTCAACTATAATTTTCACTGACTCAAGCTCATCATTATAAATTGTTACAAATCCAGTCTCGTAAAACTCCTGATGGGAAGGGAAATGTGGTGGTTTCAATTGATCTCGCACAAAATGAGGCAAAAATAATTCCAAAATACTTTGATAATAATTTTCTGGATTTTTAGTGGGTGAAAAACGGGCATATCGTACAATGGCACAGTTTGAACCAGTTCGTTTTCTCACAAAGCCCATGTCATGTTCCAGTTTTACTCTATCTGCACACAAGTATTCAGATTTACTCAAAACTCTGTACTCTGAGGCAAAGGTTGCTAAACACATTCCAGTAAATTCTTTGGTATTTGGACGGGCTCTGTATCTCTCTGTGATGCTTTTCATCCATATGCCATCACTGTCGTCATCTCCACATTCAGCTTTTTTATGTATAGTGTTTAAGGGTAAACTCATTCTTATTGTATTAATTCCTGTTGGAATGAACACTACTTTCCTTGACCCCTCTTTTAGTTTCATGTTAGTCAGCCGATAAACTTTCTTGAGCTGAGACCTCTCGATTATGTAAAAACACACTGCCAAGTTTTCTTAAAGCTTGTTTTGCATCCATATTACTTTGACTGTGTGCTTCTTTTTGAGCATTAGCCAGCAGCAAACCCATTTCTCTCTCAACTTTGGAAATATAGGAAATTATATATACTATACAAGAGTAAGCATCAACAACAAATTGTATATCCATGTTTGCATTCCAACATCAGAAGATCAGGATTATATGATTAACCCATACATCACTTGGCTTTCTCTTCAAAACAACATTTGTTTTTTTCGTAATTCTATTGTATGCCATTTCAAATGTCTCTGATTTATACCAATAGATGCAAACATAGAGTCAACTGAATCAAATGCAACATCGCTATTCAATAAACATTCTCTGACTTTTTCATTACAGCTTCAGCTAACTCTTTGATATTGTTTACAGTTTGTCTTTTTGTATTGGCTTTCATTTTTTTCATCATCAGTTTCTTTTTCATCTTTATCACTCTTGCTGCTTCTTGTAATAAAAGTATTTTTGCTTGGTGGACGTGGAAAGTTGAATCTACACACAGTTCCTTTCTTTTTACATGTTTTTGCATGTCTTTTGCTGTGTTGTTGCACACTGCTCACTATTTCATGCATTTCTTTTTGCTGTTCAGGTGGCATTTCACAAGTGACATAGCGATCAACAAATGCTACAACTTCATCATCATCATCTCTGTCACTTGAGGTGCATTTTTCAACCCAAAACAGACAATGTGTATGAGGTGAACACGTTGTTGGAATTCTATTCGATAGAAATAATCTATTATTTTTCCAATTGGTGGGCTGGAGACATATAAAATCTTTCAGAAAGCAGTGAAATCGATAATCAAACATTCTGGCAGCAGTTACAGGATTGCGTTTCAGCATCCCACATCTATCAGACCAATCCAGTTTATCAATAGGTGTTTGACAGCCCTCTTGTTTTACAATACATTGCATTAACTCTGTCCATCGCAAATCCGCTGATGAAAATGAGCAAAACCATGTTGGAATACCTAATTGTCTAACCATTGCAAATAAATCTTTTTGAACACTTTGCCAAAAAAACAGGAGTCCCTCTCACAGGTTTAAAAAATTATAACCCTGATCAAAATTTAAAATCTTTGCAGGGATTCTTGTTTGTCAGCATTTCTGAAGTAATTTTGTTTTGTTGCTTATGTCATAGCCTTTCCTTAAAGCAATAGATACATTTGAGATCACTTGATTAAGCTCAGACAAATATTGTCCATAAAGATGTAGTCCAGGTTTTGAGCAAAACGTCCATCTGCATTTAGGATTCTATTATTTAAATATCTAGACAGTGTTAATTTTCAGGTCGTGAATCATGAAATGTTCCTGTTCCATTTGGAAAGAGAACTGGAAAGCATTTGCTTCATTAGTTTCATCCATAAACATTCTCACTGGATTGTTGCCCTCTGCTGGTGCAAGTGACATAATCCATTAAAATGTTGATCTAACACCTCTTGTGCAATGTCAAACTGGTTGCAAAACAGAATCCATGTTGCTGTCGATCATGAAGTGTCTCATCAGTGATGTCATTGTCTTCATTTTCAATATCATAGTCTTTTATTAGCACATATGCCTGACATGTGTCCAAGTCTTGTTCATTGTTATCACTTTTTATCATTTATTGTTCTTCTGTTTTACTCAGAGATAATCCAACTTTCATTAAAGTCTACATCTGTATAGCACTTGTTATATTGTTGTAGGTATTTTAAGCAGTTTTTACCTTATTAACGTGCACAAACTTATATTCATAGTGTCCTTTATATGTCAGTTTTCTCTAAGTTTTACACGAATCATCAAATCCTCATCTTCTGATCTTGGTAAAACATTCACCACATCTGTAACATTAGATGGAACACATGTCACTGGTCCATGAACACCATTTTGTCCACCTCGTGGTAATGCCATAATTTTCATGAATGGGAATGCTTCGCTATTAGATGTGGCTAAGAGAAGTTTAAACAGCTCAATTCAGCAGGAATAGGATCCAGAGTGAGATTGTTGCAACACTTTCAGCAGGCATTTTACCTTCAGAAATTTTTCTATCACATGTGTGACAAATCCACAAATATCCGCTGGACTATTTTTATACACACATTCTTCACTGCAGTCTTTATTACATTTATGAAAAATTCAATGTTATACATTTTCTGCAATGCAGCCAGCCTGGATAGATTTTTGAATATATTTATTTTTATTACAGTATTTCACCTGCATTTTAAAGCAGCAGCGATGACAAACTGAACATACATATTCAGGACCGGTTGATATTTTCTTCTTTAAATTGGCAATCACGCAATCAATCTCTGTCCTTTTGATCTCTGCATCTATGATGAGTACAGCATTTCTATATTTTATTACTACTGGCAAAATTAATATCAGTTTTAGTTGTCTTGTTATAATGAATCAAACTTAGTCTGTGGGTATTTCATCTTCACTATATTTTCTAACTGTACTGTTTCAAAGATTCCCTGTGTGCGGTATTCTGTGCATATTTGTCCATAGAGTACTGCTTCACAGATTCCTTGTGTGCGGTATTTTGTGCATATTTGTCAATAGAATACCTTTTCAAAGATTGACAGCGTGATTCATATTTATTTTTGCTTATATTTTATTTTTTTCTTGATACTGTCATTTTCATTATACATTTTAATACCAGATTTATTTCCTCTCTTTGTACTTTCATTCTCATGATATCTTTTCTTGCTTTCATTTTTTTCTCTTGTTTAAGTCATGATTACTGTTGTATTGGACTTTCTGTCTATAAAGCTTATGTGGGGTCTGACTTGGGATTTTAATGATGCAGGAAACCATTGAAACTTCAACTGGTGATTACAAATTGAAGCACAGCTACCTCCGTTTTTCACACATACACAACTTCTATAATTGACAAACTATTAGCATGTTTCAAGAAATTGCCCTTGTATTGTCCGCTTGTCTATTTGATGTGACATTTAGTGCCTGATACTGCATCCTGCTCTCATGAAGTAAAAGTAAATATGTCTACACCAATTAAATCACGGCTGCCGTATTTCTAGCTGCTGGCCCAAGTTCCAACATATTTTCTCGAAATGCATATAGTGAAAACGAACTGTGTCCTTGTCTGAGATACTGAATGTACCTTTCTATTTTGGAGAATGAGATACAAAGCACGTCTCATCTTGCTGTGTCGTTTTCACTTTCCACTTACAGCATAAGCTATTGATCTGAAAAAGCAGTTACCATCACCAACAATATCTTGGTTTTACAAGGTTCAGCCATTTAAACAATTTCATTGCTATAATTTTGTTCAATTGAAACATGTACACTGTTTAGCTTCAAGCAAATATTTTTGTTGTTGCTTGTACTGTTAATGGACTAAATGAAAATAAACAGTGTCAGTTGTGAAATGAATTCAACATCTGCTGCATTTTCATTTCTTGGGCATACACTAGGCATTTCCGTTTTCTTTTGTGCATAACTTTGAACAGAATATATTTCTACACTAGAGAGAGAAATCAGTCAAAGAGTAACTGCAACTTTCCATTTCTGATTTTATACCCTCAGTCATTTTTTCTATTTTAGTATTTTCCATCACAGGATTACATATCACCTGATTATTTTGAATATCTTTGTCAATTTGTGTACATGTTTCATGCACAGGTATTGCATCTGTGTTGATAAAATCAGTCAGAGTATTACTGCAACTTTCCATTTCTGATTTCATACCTCTACTCACTAGTTCTGCTTCAGTATTTTCTTCCACCACTGGATGGCACACCAAACGATTGCGGAGAGTGTTATCATTAATCATATTTGCCTCGACCCCAGTTACCTCAAAAGGACGATTTTTTGCAATCAATGATGCACCAAGTCTCCTGAAGTGAATGAGCAAAGATTCTATGCTGCCATAGAAAGTCACTATACTCTTACCATACTGTGCATATGTTCCATCAGAGCGTCGTGAATGTGGATCAATCACTGCATACCATGAACCTTGTCTGACAACTGCACATATGGTGTGGTTCATATTTACCAAACATGCATCAAACCTCTGGAATGGTTTTACTGCTTCATCAAATGACATGGCAAACCCTTAGACCTTCATCATAAGAGAAATGCCAAACAACCCTGTGAGCAATTGTCCATAATTTATTGAAAAAGTGCAATTATTCAGCGTGTGTGTGTCAGGCAGCTCAGCAAATTCTATGTAGCCATCTACGGGGTCGTTGATTTTCCCTGCATCTCTCATGGCACTGTACAGATCATCTCCGTGAACGAGGACATCATTCAGGTCACTGACGGTCCACTGCAACACATTTTTCATCTTAGACATGACAATGGCAATTAAACTGTTTGCAGCACATTGCTTACCACCATTGGGATTGAAACGGGGATGTCCTTGATGGAAAAGAGCCTCTTATGCAAGATCTCTGGGGACATACATCAGTACCAGCATTCATTTCATCTCATTATGTTCAGTAGTAGAGACATAAGGAGAGAAACATTTAGACTTTTGTACACACTTATTCACCTCAACCCCCGTTACCTCAAAAGGATGATTTTTTGCATTCAAGGATGCACCAAGTCTCTTGAAATGAATGAGTAAAGATTCTTATGCTGCTAGAAAAATCACTACACTCTTACCGTAAGCTGCCATTGTTCAATCACACAGTGTCGGGAGATGTGAATCAATCACTGCATACCATGAACCTTGTTCTAACAGCTGCACATATGGTGTGGTTCATATTTACCAAACATGCATCAAACCTCTGGAATGCTTGTTTTACTGCTCATTCAAATGGCACTGGCGAAGCCTTGCAGACCTTCATCATAATTAGAAATGCCAAACAACCCTGTGTTGTAATTGTCCACTTATTGAAAAAGTACAATTATTTCAGCGTGTGTGTGTCAGGCAGCTCAGCAACTTCCATGTAGCCATCTAAGTGATCGTTGATTTTCCCTGCATCTCTCATGGCACTGTACAGGTCATTTCCGTGAATCAAACATTCATTCAGGTCACTGATGGTCCACTGCAACACATTTTTCATCTTAGACATGACAATGGCAATTAAACTGTTTGCAGCACATGCTTACCACCATTGGATTAACGCGTGGATGTCCTTGAAAAGAGCCTTCTGATATAGGAAGTCTGTGGAGACAAATAAGAAACAGCATGCATAGTCATCTCAACATCTTTTTCAATAAACAGATTGCACTAAAAAGCCATTGATAACAAATACACAATTCTTTAAATACACTACACAAACAACCCTGTTTTAATTAGAGCTATACTGACATCTAGTGGTGAAATCATAAAGTTACATATTTTATTTATTTCTTTGTACAATTTAACAATAATTTAGCTTCTTTGCATTCGAAAGACCTTTACCCCATTTTTAACTTACAAATGGTGTCAAATAATTATTAAATAATGTTCAGTTTAGAGATTATTTTCCCAAACAGTTTCAAAATGCAGTAAATATGCAAATTTTCTATTGCATTATCATAAGCACACAATCTGTGTGCATCTATGTTATTCACACACAGCAATTCAAAAGTGTTGAAACAAACTAACTTATGATCATAAAGGATAAATCATTATTCAAATTCCAACACCACCACCAACTACTCATGATTGTTTTCATTATTTCAAAATGTGCTAAACAACAAACTTTAGCAAAATTATTTAAACTGGAAAGTAGAAAGTGGAAAATCATGTATATTATATTTAAGTTATCAAATTGAATGCCTTGTTGCTTGATTTTATAGTTTGTTTTTGTGTGTCTGTCTGTGTGATTAACTTTGTGCCTTAAAATAAAACATTTTTCAATTATTCTTAAAAAGGCTGTTTAAAAATAAACAAGAATTTTAATAAAACATGATGTGAGCTTAATGAGTATAGGGGTGTGCTTAAAGGGAAAAATATATATACCCATTAAGCACAGCCAGACTTTTTGCAATTAATAAAGTCCATCTTAATTGAAATGCTTTCCTAATTCCTAATAATTGTTGTGTGAGGGATTAATATTTTACTTTAACGTAACTTCTTGTACTGAAATCAATATCTTTTGCACTAGAAATGTCTCAATGTAGATTTTCGTGACCTTAATAACTACATTCACTCTAGGCCTACAAAAAATTATAAACATTTGAGTTTTTCTTACCTATAAATCCATTGGAAAAAAAATTTATTAGACATATCTTTAGAAAGCACATATAAAAACTATTTACATAATACACAGTATATTACACAAATCTTATCAACACGCTATCTATTAAAAAAAATTGTGAAACATTCACTACTTTACCCAAAATACTTCACTGTTGCACATATTATTGCAATATCAAAAGAACTATCATCTTACCTCAAATCACGTTTCTGCAAATCTTCTGCAACAAAATTGAGAAAAAATTAATAACATATAAAGAAATACATTTAAAGACTTCACACTACATTTTAATGCAAGCATCACTAACACGGCCAATTATGGCTTTTAGTCAAAATTGTTTATTAAGAGAGATACTGATATCATTAAGTATACTTTCATTTTTTTTGTTTTACATATAATCTAATTCTATTGTTTATCCACGAAATTATGTGATCTAATGAGCATCACTGATTTAAAATGCTGTATCAAGTATGTTTTCATGATTGCTTACGTCACGTATTAGTTATCTGCCCTCTCTCTTCCAACCACAAACTTATTATGCTATCAGTTATGTACACAACAAATACAGAAACATGAGACTGATAAAGTACGATTATTTCAATTACAATTTAATAATGATTATTAAAGTATGTAATTTCGATTTCATATTCATGGTACATGGAAAAATTTCATAACAATAAAGAATAATACATTTACACAACAAATGGTTAAAGGTGCCCTAGAATCAGAATTTGAATTTACCTCGGCATAGTTAAATAACAATAGTTCAGTACATGGAAAAGACATACATTGAGTTTCAAACCCCATTGTTTCCTCCTTCTTATGTAAATCTCATTTGTTTAAAAGACTTCCGGAAAAACACTCTGATCTCAACATAATAACACCGACTGTTACGTAACAGTCGGGATTATTAATATGTATAACCCCAATATTTGCATAAATGCCAGCCCATGTTCGACACATTAGACAAGGAAAGGCAATTTGACGTCTAGATCTGTGCACAGACAAGGTAAGCAAGCAAGAACAACAGTGAAAAATGGCAGATGGGAGCAATAATAACTGACATGATCCATGATATCATGATATTTTTAGTGATATTTGTAAATGTCTTTCTAAATGTTTCATTAGCATGTTGCTAATATACTGTTAAATGTGGTTAAAGTTATCATTGTTTCTTACTGTATTCATGGAGACAAGAGCTGTTGCTATTTTCATTTTTAAACACGTGCAGTCTGTATAATGCATAAAAACAACTTCATTCTTTATAAATCTCTCCAACAGTGGTAATGTTAGCTTTGCCACAAAAGCATAGCCTCAAACTCACACAGAACCAAACGTAACATCCAAATATAAATACTTTCTCACATAATTCAAAGCATGCATACAGCATGCATGACGAACATCTTGTAAACATCCATTTGAGGGCTATATTAGCTGTGTGAACTTTGTTTATGCGATGTATATAGAGTGGAGAGCTCGTGTGGCAGAGGGAGCTCATCTCTTAAAGGGGCCACGCTGAAAAAATCCGTGCATAGTTAATGATGCCCCAAAATAGGCATTAAAAAATTAATTAAAAAAAAATCTATTGGGTATTTTGAGCTGAAACTTAACAGACACATTCAGGGGACACCTAGGACTTACATTACATCTTGTAAAAAAACAATCTAGGGCACCTTTAAAAAATTAGCTTTAGTTAAAAAGACTAATGGTGCGCTCAAGTTATGTCGGAAAGATCGTATTTACGAGCAGAACCTACATGAACGCCACTACAATGTCGTAAATACCAGTGGGAATCTCGTAATTCTCTTTAATCTCCGATCTGTACGAGTTGGGGGCGTGTCAATCAGAAAAATACCACAATACTTACAGGTATTTAGCAGTGACATTGTCAGGCTTTTCTATTTACAACTAAGTAAGCTCATTCCCAGCAAAAAATACGATAGCATCACAATATAAAAATGTAATATGTAACAATAAATTTTACAATGGCTTCAAAAATTAATTAAAAAACATAAAAAAGCAACATACAACTAATGCATATTCTTTGCTCTACATTTTCTAAAAGCAGAAGTGTTGTTATTTTGTGTAATTAATTTAGACAAGGCACACCACCATCATACTCCGACGAAAGTGACTTGAAACACACCTACCGTCGTACACACAACTTTCCACCTCATAAATACAAACTTCCCAGGAGGACTTGAATGCACCATATGAATAACATTTATCACGTGTCTTGCCCATGCACTGCACGTGCTACACGTGTCGACGCACTGCATGCGTTATACAATATACTAATGTATCTATAGACAGAATTTACATCGTCAACAAAATATGAGTAAATATAACACAAAACTGGTATTTTTTTTATGAACTATCCTTTAAAACTGAAGCTAATGATAAATTCAACCAAGAAGAAAAACAGATCGAGCAATTAACAATTACACCCTTACTTTCCAAACATCTCAATACTAAGAATGAACTACTAACTATTAAACTAATAATAACAATCACAACACCACAAACACTGTAAAAAAATAGAGATTTATTTCGTCTTATAATCAAATTACTGTCCCGGTCAATTAGAACTGAACTGAAAAAACGTTGCCGTTTCAACATTTATGTAGAAAATACAGCCACACAAAATGCAAACACAAAAAACTACTTAGAATAACTTCAAAATATCACGGATGACTAACAATAATGCACAGATGATTAGGATTAGAGACAGAAAGAACACCACACATCTTACCTTGCCCAGCTAGTAGACAAATGGCTCACTTCCGGGCAAACCCGGAATACCCTATCTCTAACAATAATACATGCGCCCTCTAGTGGATGGAATAATAATTAAAACACATTATAATTGCAGATAAATGTGAAAATAGTGTAATAAACAAAATAAATAAATAAATAACTTCAGTGATACTTAAACAAGCAGGTTTAGTTTTTCACCCAGTATGTACTGCTTCCTATGAAACAATCTTTATGATGAATCATCTCTTTCATCTTCTTGCTGCCATCGACTTGGAGATAATTTGCATATGTAGTTGTGTCTAAAGGGAAATAAATCAACATTACAAAAATAATGATAGCAGCACTATTGATCCTGTAGCTAGGTAACAATGAATATCTGTTCCACTAAATCGACTCACTAAATCAGTGACTCAACTGTTGGCAGTCAGGACCTAAAAATGTGAACTATTTGTATATTAAAGATTTATTGAAACTAAAGTATCAGACAATAAAGCTAACATAAAAAGCATGCATAACATGCATAATACATAAACATCATTTCGGCAACCTCGGTCTAATTAATGTTAACCCCACCCCCACCCCACCCAACTCCAAAAAAAAAAAAACATATTCAATGAGCAATAGTGCAATAGTTAACATTTCACTTTATTTTACAATCTGGGCAAATTTCAACAAAACTAACACTTTAGGCCCATTACAACAACAACATAGTTTCACATCAAAATAAATATTGCACAAATACAAAAATATGTACCACATTACTGAAGGATACTCAAAATGAACCTGTAAAAATCTCCAGAAATGTAAACAAAATTGTTTAAGAGTCTCTTTCCCTGAATATTAAACAAAAACATAACAGCTACCTTTACCAACCTTCAACAAAATCATTGCTAATAGGCACATAGCAATTACTCAACATATGCATCAACATATACTCAACATATAAATTATATTGTAATAAAAAAAAGAAAGAAATAAAACATTGACCACTTTTAACATCTCTTATTCACCTAAAACATTATAGTTGTCTCAGATAACTACCACCTAAACACTTCAGGTCGAAATTTACATCTATAAAAACTATTAAAAAAAATTACACATTGTATCAAACTCCACAAATACACTTTATTTCTTACTCTTTCCCTTTACACCCTTTTGAATACCTTTCCGACACTCTGCCACAACTCCAACCACTACTTCTCTTCTTTCCTGCATTAGCTTTCCAACAGAGCCTTCAGAAGTATTAGAACCTTCTTGCTTTTCTACACATCCTTCATTCTTCTCTTCTACATCCAAATTAGCTGACTCTTCTGTTTGAACTTCCGCAAAAAATTCTTCCAGCATCATGTCATCAGTCGTAGCTGTACATTCGCTCATGTTAGACAAGCTTGCACTGCACTCTGTACTTTGTGGTACAGAAGATGAACTTGCCGTGTTGACATCTGCCACAAATGCCACATCCAGAACATGCTGTCCACGAAACTTTAGGTGCAGTCGCGTAGATCCCTCACCTAACAATCTCAACACCAGAACATCAGGATCTGGAGTGCTGCCACTTGGCACATTCAGAAGTTTCCGAAGCAGAAAGTCATCCAGGACAAAATTGTTCATTCTGCCACTGCTCTCTTCAATGGTCAAAATACCTCGCAATACAGACACAACTCTGGACGTATGGCAAAATGCATCACATTGCTGACATCTGGTAAGTGATGTTGCCAGGTTCACTGAAGATAAAGGATGCTGTCTTGGGCACAAATAGTCTACCTTCACGTCTGCTGTGACAATTTCACCTTCCTTTCGGTCAAAATTTTCCATTATTTGTGCCACAGTGCATGAAACATCCGGGACAATTGTAATTGTTGATTGTGCTGTTGTAGACAAACATGTGCATCCACCAAATTTCCGAATGGATATATTAGTCAATCTATACCACTTGCCAACTTGCAAGCCATCACCACCCCAGACTGTTAATGAGACACTTCTTGTCTGGTCTGCGACATCATACGATCGTCTGGACATTTTTTGGTGGCTACGGGTCACGCCTGGTCTATCTTCAGCCAACTGCAAAACTTTGATGGTAACATTCACCTATAAACAAAAAAAAACAAAAAAAAAAAAAAAAAGAACATACCTCTTAGATAAATCATGAATCAATTTACACATCAACAACAACATGATCTTACTCTGTCACACCATACTCATACATCCAACATTAACCCTCTGGGGCCAACTAACGCAAATATGCATTTTGAGGCATCTTCTCCTGATAACACCAAAAAGAACTTAAATTACACTTTCAGTTTTGATTACAGATAAGAGCAATACATCAGTCGAATCTGTAAAGATTCTAGTTTTATTTCTATCCACACATAATAACAACAAAACTTTGTTAATTTATAAATAAAGAAAACAAACAAGGTGCACTGTCTGCAGCCTTGGTTTGCGGTGATCTTCATTTAGAAACACGTCATTAAAATGAACTGTAACTCAGTGAATACTCAACACAAAGACATGAGAGATAGATCTATAGAAAGCTTGACATGTCTACTTTTAAACTAAGCAAGTGCTACCAAATATTCTATGATAAAGTAATCCATATGAAACCAACGCAATGTCAGTCTTTCAAACTCTATGCTTCAAAATCTGTTCTCTAAAGTCTTGTGAACACATGTTCTCTAGGTATTTTATTGCCTTACTTCAGTTACTTCAAAATTGTAGTTTTTCAGTAACCAATACTGTCAAAATTTCTCACCTGCCAAAAATCAAAACAAAAGTTCAAGTTGTTTGAAGACATTTTATAAACATTCTACCATAAATATATTAAAGCTTAATATTTTATTACTAATATGCATTGCTAACAACTTTGTACAACTTTACATGTGAATCTTTTTTCATTTATTTTTTTGCATCCTCAGATTCCAAGATTTTCAAATAGTTCTATATCAGCCAAATATCGTCCTACTCTAAGAATCCTAACACACATAAACATAAAGCTTATTTACTCAGCTTTCAGACAATATATAAATCTCAATTTCAGAAAATTGACCATTATGACTGTTTTGGAATTCCAATATAACAAATATAATGTATATCTACTATACCTTGCCTTAGCACACCTACCTCCATAATTGACAACACAACATTTAACAAACCATAAACAACTTACCCTTTGATATTCACGGCCCTCTTGCAAAATATGCTGCACTGTCACATCTTTCACAACATCACGAGAGGACTCGTCAAATACAAAGTTAAGCTGACGCACACATCTCAGCAAGGATGCTGTGTTCATAATTACGTCAACTTCACCACTTCTCTGACGTGAGGGAGAAAGGTCCACATTACATAGTCTTACAGGTGTTCTAAAAATACAACAAAACAATTTACATTAGTTTTTTTCTCAGACAAACCATCATAACAAAAATAATAATTACATGAATTTAAAAAACATTTACTAATTTCAACATTTTGTCAATTACCTGTCTTTTTCTGCACTCCGAAACACATTATGTCTTTGAAGATCAAACACCACTACACGACTGTTTCTTTCCGCCTCCTGTATTAAGGCTGTGAAATATTTGTGATGATCAGCCCCTTCCAAAATTTCAGATACATTATGAAGATATCCTTCAACTTCAACCTTAGCCCTCTTCATGATTTTCACAACAGCAATACTCCTGTGCAAAACAAAAGAAAAATCTCATAAAATACAACCTTATACTACAACATACAAAGACATATAAACAAGATGCCCAGCAACTTCATGTATATTTTACAATGACTCTTCAAAAATTGTCATAGGTTTTTATTACACAGCATAAATATTTGCTTACACACCTACACAATCATGGTAAACATACATTAATTTCACTTTATTACCTTTATATGCTTCAATAAGACAGTAACTTAAAGCAAACCCAATACTATAAATAATTCAATATTAAAAACCACACACATTTTAACATGTTTCCTATCCATAATACATAATTAAATGCAAATTACCCAACATATATTATACAGGTTCATCATTAAATACGATAAATGTACACATTAGACCCATCAAAATCTAACTTTTACTATATTCCAAACATATTAGTAGGGCTGTAGACTCATTCTTTCCACTTATAGCTCTTTTAGGACTTTCTCAGTTAATCGCACGAACACATAATTTGGTCACAATTTTTATGTTTTTTTTTTTTATCGGTTCTTTTTCATCAGTATTATTTTTACATTTAAATTTTGTAATTTTGATGTCACGTTTTACAAAAACGTAATTGTCTGTTTTGCATACACCTTTCACTTTCTAAGACTAAAACAAAAGATGGATTCATTGTTGTTAATTAAAAAGCACAATAACAATAAAACAGTAGGCTACATAACCTATATTTACACAAACGTATAAGACGACGCATGGCATAGCATACATCTCATACTGTATTATATAGCCTAACGACTAATAAATTACAAAAACTATATCAAACACTGAGGAATCAAATAAATAATACTGATAATAATAATAATAAAATAACGGAAACCCTCCATAGCGAAAATATGAAGTAAACAGCAAAAATAAGTTTTTTAAAATGAAAACAAAAAGAAAACTAAAACTAAACTAGCTGTCGCTGACAAGATTTGGAAGGTTTTTTTTCCACAACATATTCACATTCTCTGGTTTAATAAGCAATCTTTTACTTTACTTTGAAAACCAAATCCTCCGTCGTTCTCCATCCGCGGCGCACACATTCACTCTCGTACTGTGGCGACGAGTATAAACCAACCGCTCTAAAAGAGCCTCTTCACGTGATCGGCGAAATCTGACAATGTGCCTGGCCTTTGCAGCGCGCGCTGCATGAAGCAGACGCTTTGGAGCAGCTCAGACCACGTCAAATTTTAACTTGCACATTCTCATAGAACGCGTTCTCATTAACATAGTATATATAAATACACATCACACCATTTTCATATTATTTTGAACTCATAAGCCTCTCTATCTCTGCGCTAAACACCAATCAGAAAACATCCACACTTATACACAACCTTACTTAAATACTATGTTTTGACAAAATAAACATGACCGTTTAGTTCAAATTAATTAGACCATCCCTACTCAAGATTCCTATGGCCTCATTCACAAATACTGCAAATTGAGCAGATAACGGTTATCAAACACAAGGCCTAGCTCTCGAACCTGCCGTTCTCATACACAACATAAAACCAACCACATTTACTCAGAAAAAAAAAAAAAAAAAAAAAACGTCACACACATACATTCGCTATTGAAACTTAATGCCACAGATCTGAACATTACGACGTACATGTGGAATATCAGGCATAAAATATACACTATAAAATAACATAAAACTAAAACTACACATCCATTCAAACCTGCAAATTACACACACGTAAATATTTCACACTTTTACAGGCATACAAACACGCAACAACTAACCTATTGGTCGAGGCCTTGACCATACACACTCCTACGTGCATTAATTTCATTAATTTACATAACCACCAACAATCCAACCAAAACATCACCAAATTCCCTAATACATTATGAAAAAGCAATGCAAAATAAACGGATGGCTACAAATTAATACATCAGCAAAACCACGTTTCTTACCTTCCTCAAACCATATAGGACTCTGCTTAAAAAGCAACCACGAAATACCTTGAAACACGTAGCAATCCGCCTAGTGGTTAATTGTATTACTTCTTCTTCTTATGATTTCACTACCATTTGACAATGAATCTTAAATGTATATATTATGGCCATCTACCACACTGCATTATGAAGTACTAGGCCTACATTACAATTACAAGAATATTAACAGAAAAAATAATTCCATTCTCTCCAACAGTCAAACGTTGACACAAAAATCATTAGAAATTCAAAAACCCTCTGACACATACTTAGAAAAACAGTTTTAACAATAACACAATTTATTACTTCAGTTCTTTTAATATTTCCTTGCTTTTCCTTCTTACATTCTCTACACTCCAACAACACAAACAGCTCATGAAATTTTCCCAAAATTTTCACATACCCTTTAGAATACTTAAAAAAAAAATAGTCACATTACATACCTTTCTTTGCATCTTTTACATTCACAGCTGCATCATTCTGCTCCACATTGATTCACCATACAACTACATTTTCTTTTTGCATAACATATGCTCAAAGACAACAATTTTAATGCCATTTTACATATTAAACAAAATTATTTATGTGAACTAGCCACTTTCACAAACAACGTACACTACTTTTAATAAACTATATTACATTAAAATTTGTGTAATCACACAAACAATTTCTTTTTTTTTTTTTTTTTCTATAAACCTTATTCTATAAACTAGTCTTGCAATTTTCACCAAATCAAATATTCTCTGGACAGTAAATGTCAATAATTAAAAAAAAAAAGTTGCAACTTTGACTCACTGTCAAAAACACACATCAAAATGTTTTTAAGACACAAGGCAAATGTTACTAAAGTAGCAACAACTCATAACCACAAACTTTTCACCAATCTACATCAATCTTCCATCAAAAAAAAAAAAAAGTGAATCTTTGCCTCTTCATGGCACTATACACTCTTAAAAATAAAGGTGGTTTATGATGACATACAAGAACCTTTTTGTCTAAATGGTTCCATAAAGAACCTTTAACATCTGAAGAATCTTTATGTTTCACAAAAGTTATTTTGAGGTGAAAGAAGTTTCTTCAGATTATAAAAAAGTAATTAATACATGGTTCTTTAAAGAACATTTGACCAAATAGTTCTTTATGGAACCAAAAATCCTTCTTCTATGACATCACTATTGAAAAACCTTTAAAAACACTTTTATTTTTAAAAGTAGAAGAGGTAGAAAATAAATAAATAAATAAAACTTAAAAATGGCTATATCTATGCAACCATTAGTCCAGCTGACCCAAAATTGTAATGCAGTGTATGTATCCAATATAACACAATGATCTCTTAGCACATTTACACATCTGAAAAAAACATAGCTACAATTAGAAAATAAAATGTAAATACCACTTATACCACCTTACCACACAACTATCAGAATACAACTTGTTGGCATGTTGCACTCATAGCTCTAAAAGTCTCTAAGAACTTAAAAAATCAGCCACTATTTGGCAATAATGAGTTTTATAACTTTATAATAATGTAGTATGGCACACATCCACACAATATAACATTGATACACCTCCTTATAAACAGCACTATGCCTCAAAACCATTGCTGTCAATCAAATCATTCATTAAATATTCTCAATTATGTGAAAACATATTTTTGTGAACTAGTCTTTCGCTCAATCTCTATCAAACCACTGTAGTAATATTCTCTGGACTCTCTAGATCAATAATAATTTAAAAAAATTTTGTTCTATGGTTATCTTTAATGAGTTCATTTAAAAAAGGGTTGTTGTCAAATATACCAAAAGCCTATAATCTCTAAGCAAAAACTCAAAACTATAAATATGCTTACAATATGTCAGATGACTCTTAACAAGCATGCAAACTTTCATGAACATTGGACCATAGGTAACACTATAGTTAAAAGGGTCTTCAAAAACATAATTTTCTATATTAAATAACTCAAATTGCAACCAAATGTGCATATATTCACTTAAACACTATACCTGCATATCAAATGATATATCTCCTCTTTCTGAACAAATTTGCCGCCAGGATCACTGCTGTCAATCAAACTGTTCTTTAAGTATTTAAGATTATTTATAAAACCTACTTTAGTGAACTAGACCTCAGGTTTTAACTCAAAATAAGTAAAATCAGTGCTATAATATTCCCTAGACTCTCTAATTCAATAATTATCAACATTTGCATTTGGACAACTATAAAGCAGCAATCTTATGATATTTTCTTTACATAGTGTACCCAAATGCCTATTAATCCTAAAACAAATCCCACAAAATCTCAAAACTGTGTAAAATGATGCAGAAATTCATTCTAAACAAGGATGCAAAATTTAAGAAACATTGGGCAAAAAATAACACTATAATAATTATAAAGGTTAAAAACAAACTATTGTATGACAATTTGCCATTTATAACCACTAGATGGCAGCGGAAGACCACTAATAGGCTTATTAAACTCTAAAACAGTACTGATCATAGGCTCACTCATTGATTTTATAATGTTTAAGCATAAATCCATGTTATAACATTTTAAATCTAATTGAGTCAAAGTTTACCGTTTGGTTCATACAGACATATCAGTTTTTACAATTTTGCCAGACTGATTACAGTGAAACCTGAAAATGACATCTAAACTCTTTAAAAGACAACACTTACAATAAGTTTTGTATCACCTATCACTTATTTCAAATATCTATATCTGCAACAAAATGTGAGTACATGTATTATTGTGTATGTATCTGTCTATGTGTGTATCTGTGTGTATGTGTGTGTGAATATGCTTATAGAGTATTATATACTACATTAATCATTTAATTTCAGTGTGTGTATGTGTGTTCTGTCTGTCTATGAGCATATTCTCCATTTTGGATGTGTTTAACTGTCAGCCATATATCCAGGTTGGCCAAGACCACCTCAAACTCCTTAAAATACTTGAACCCCGGTAAATGCTGCTTGCAGCTTTAATTAGGGGTTCAAGCACGTAGTGCTGAAACCCTATTGTAATTGTCCTGATTTTTATTATTATTATTATTATTATTATTTTTCTTCTGCCGTAAAACGCATCGTGCAGCCCAAACCGTAAGGCCTAGAGACTTGAAACTTTGTCAAATGATAGTACAAAAATCGAGGAGAGGTTGACAAAGTATGACCCAAATCGGCCAATAGGTGGCGCTACAGCGATCAAATGCGCGAAATGGCTCATAACTCCTAAACCGTGCGTCACAGACTCAAGTGTCTTATATCATTGGAAAGCTGAGACCTTGACGAACAAAACGTATATCTCCGATTTCATTTCCGGTATGAAAATTTTTCCGCCATTTTGAATTTTGTCAAAAACCTACTTTTGCGAACTAGTCCTAGGTTTTTCGTCCGATCGGAACCAAACCAGTGCAGAAATGTTCTCTGGACTCTGAATATCAAAAGTTATCAAAAAAAAGTTGAAATTTTGATTAACGGTCGCTAAGGGGCGCCAAAACGTACGCTAAGGGCGGAGCCACTTTTACTAAAATGGCTATAACTCAAGAACGAAATGAGATATTTGCACCAAACTCGGTACACATGTTTATAGGCTTAGTCTTTGGTCACGATAAAAACTGCGTCGATTGGACACTAGTTGGCGCTATAACTTGAAAAAAACATAAAAACAGCTGTAACTATGCAACCGTTAGTCCGATTGACTTGAAATTTGGCATGCAGTGTCTTGGTCCAAGGGGGCATGATATTCTATGAGGACATTGGCGTATCTCAAAAAACATGGCCGCCATCGGCCAATGAAGTTTGAGCACCTATTAGACAAGGTTAACGGAGGTCGATCGGAACGAAACTCGATGGCATGTTCGACTCATGGTCCTAAAGGTCTGTAAGAATTTTGAAAGAAATCGGCCACAAGTTGGCGCTAACGAGTTTTACGCCTCAGTAATCACGTGGTGTGTCACAAAACCACACAACATGCATATCATTTGATAGATCTCCTCATGATGAACAAATTTGCCTCAAGAACCAATGCTGTCAATCAAATCGTTCATTAATTATTCGCAAATATGTGAAAAACCTACTTTTGCGAACTAGTCCTAGGTTTTTCGCCCGATCGGAACGAAACCAGTGTAGGACAATTCTATGGACTCTCTAGATCAATAATTATCAAAAAAAGTTGAACTTTGCCCTTTGGTTCGATATCACTGGGTCATTTAGAAAATGGGCGTGGCTAAATATACCCAAAAGCCTATAAAACCTAAACAAAAGCTCAGAACTTCACCAAAATAGGTGAGCACATGCAGCATATGACTCTAAAGAAGCATGCCAATTTTCGTGTAAATCGGACAATAGGTGGCGCTATAATTGTGAAAAAACTTTAAAAAACATATGGTTTTAATGGTTTTAGATGAAAATATATAACTTTGGATGTGTCTGACTTATTTTCACGGGAGTCACTTCTTTAGACTCCTGAATCCTTGCCGAGTCTAACGATACCAAATATGGTAGGTTTCGGCCTATGGTTTGTGCTACGTTGTGATTTAGCGCTTAAAAAACTTTTGCGAATATCTTCGAAACCGTTAGTCCGATCGTCACGAAACCACGTAGAAAACACGGAACCTAAGTTGGTTTACTATATGCAAAAGCCCAAATGTCAAAATTTTGATGGGAAGTGGCAAAAAAATCCAATAAAAGTCTTTCATGGGTCATTTTTTATGCTCTCTTATATATAACTGTCTATAACTTCAAAACGGAATGAGATATTTTCACCAAATTTGGCACACATATGTATGGGCAAACTCTGAGGACACCCAAAAAAAGTGGTGGAGATCAGGCAACAGATGGCGCTATAACTGTCAAAAAACCTTTAAAAACCATGTTTTTCCTTACTGAATTGCCTGTATTGGCTGTAAATGGCCTTTTCCGTCTATGATCTAAATGTTTACATGCTTGCTAAATCAAATATAATACTTATTATGTGCTTAAAGGCCTTAAATGCTTGAACCCCGGTAAATGCTGCTTGCAGCTTTAATTATTATTATTATTTTTCTTCTGCCGTAAAACGCATCGTGCAGCCCAAACCGTAAGGCCTAGAGACTTGAAACTTTGTCAAATGATAGTACAAAAATCGAGGAGAGGTTGACAAAGTATGACCCAAATCGGCCAATAGGTGGCGCTACAGCGATCAAATGCGCGAAATGGCTCATAACTCCTAAACCGTGTGTCACAGACTCAAGTGTCTTATATCATTGGAAAGCTGAGACCTTGACGAAAAAACGTATATCTCCGATTTCATTTCCGGTATGAAAATTTTTCCGCCATTTTGAATTTTGTCAAAAACCTACTTTTGCGAACTAGTCCTAGGTTTTTCGTCCGATCGGAACCAAACCAGTGCAGAAATGTTCTCTGGACTCTGAATATCAAAAGTTATCAAAAAAAAGTTGAAATTTTGATTAACGGTCGCTAAGGGGCGCCAAAACGTACGCTAAGGGCGGAGCCACTTTTACTAAAATGGCTATAACTCAGAACGAAATGAGATATTTGCACCAAACTCGGTAACATATGTAGGCTCATTTTTTGGTCACGATAAAAAAATCGCGTCGATTGGACACTAGGTGGCGCTATAACTTGAAAAAAACATAAAAACATGTAACTATGCAACCGTTAGTCCGATTGACTTGAAATTTGGCATGCAGTGTCTTGGTCCAAGGGGCATGATATCTATGAGGACATTGGCGTATCTCAAAAAACATGGCCGCCATCGGCCAATGAAGTTTGAGCACCTATTAACAAGGTTAACGGAGGCCGATCGGAACAAAACTCGATGGGCATGTTCGACTCATGGTCCTAAAGGTCTGTAAGAATTTTGAAAGAAATCGGCCACAAGTTGGCGCTAACGAGTTTTACGCCTCAGTAATCACGTGTGTTTTCATAAAACCACACAATATGCATATCATTTGATAGATCTCCTCATGCTGAACAACTTTGCCTCAAGAACCAATGCTGTCAATCAATCGTTCATTAATTATTCGCAAATATGTGAAAAACCTACTTTTGCGAACTAGTCCTAGGTTTTTCGCCCGATCGGAACGAAACCAGTGTAGGACAATTCTATGGACTCTCTAGATCAATAATTATCAAAAAAAGTTGAACTTTGCCCTTTGGGTTATAACTGGGTCATTTAGAAAATGGGCGTGGCTAAATATACCCAAAAGCCTATAAAACCTAAACAAAACTCAGAACTTCACCAAAATAGGTGAGCACATGCAGCATATGACTCTAAAGAAGCATGCCAATTTTCGTGTAAATCGGACAATAGGTGGCGCTATAATTGTGAAAAACTTTAAAAAACATATGGTTTTAATGGTTTTAGATGAAATATATATAACTTTGGATGTGTGACTTATTTTCACGGGAGTCACATCTTTAGACTCCTGAATCCTTGCCGAGTCTAACGATACCAAATATGGTAGGTTTCGGCCTATGGTTTGTGCTACGTTGTGATTTAGCGCTTAAAAAACTTTTGCGAATATCTTCGAAACCGTTATCCGATCGTCACGAAACCACCGTAGAAACACGGAACCTAAGTTGGTTTACTATATGCAAAAGCCCAAATGTCAAAATTTTGATGGAAGTGGCAAAAAAATCCAATAAAGTCTTTCATGGGTCATTTTTTGCTCTCTTATATATAATGTCTATAACTTCAAAACGGAATGAGATATTTTCACCAAATTTGGCACACATATGTATGGGCAACTCTGAGGACACCCAAAAAAGTGGTGGAGATCGGCAACAGATGGCGCTATAACTGTCAAAAACCTTTAAAAACCATGTTTTTCCTTACTGAATTGCCTGTATTGGCTGTAAATGGCCTTTTCCGTCTATGATCTAAATGTTTACATGCTTGCTAATAAATATAATTATTAAATTTATGTGCTTAAAAAATGCTTGAACCCCGGTAAATGCTGCTTGCAGCTTTAATTATTATTATTATTATTTTTCTTCTGCCGTAAAACGCATCGTGCAGCCCAAACCGTAAGGCCTAGAGACTTGAAACTTTGTCAAATGATAGTACAAAAATCGAGGAGAGGTTGACAAAGTATGACCCAAATCGGCCAATAGGTGGCGCTACAGCGATCAAATGCGCGAAATGGCTCATAACTCCTAAACCGTGCGTCACAGACTCAAGTGTCTTATATCATTGGAAAGCTGAGACCTTGACGAACAAAACGTATATCTCCGATTTCATTTCCGGTATGAAAATTTTTCCGCCATTTTGAATTTTGTCAAAAACCTACTTTTGCGAACTAGTCCTAGGTTTTTCGTCCGATCGGAACCAAACCAGTGCAGAAATGTTCTCTGGACTCTGAATATCAAAAGTTATCAAAAAAAAGTTGAAATTTTGATTAACGGTCGCTAAGGGGCGCCAAAACGTACGCTAAGGCGGAGCCACTTTTACTAAAATGGCTATAACTCAAGAACGAAATGAGATATTTGCACCAAACTCGGTACACATGTTATAGGCTTAATCTTTGGTCACGATAAAAAAACTGCGTCGATTGGACACTAGTTGGCGCTATAACTTGAAAAAAACATAAAACAGCTGTAACTAAGCAACCGTTAGTCCAATTGACTTGAAATTTGGCATGCAGTGTCTTGGTCCAAGGGGGCATGATATTCTATGAGGACATTGGCGTATCTCAAAAAATGGCCGCCATCGGCCAATGAAGTTTGAGCACCTATTAGACAAGGTTAACGGAGGTCGATCGGAACGAAACTCGATGGGCATGTTCGACTCATGGTCTAAAGGTCTGTAAGAATTTTGAAAGAAATCGGCCACAGTTGGCGCTAACGAGTTTTACGCCTCAGTAATCACGTGGTGTGTCACAAAACCACACAACATGCATATCATTTGATAGATCTCCTCATGATGAACAAATTTGCCTCAAGAACCAATGCTGTCAATCAAATCGTTCATTAATTATTCGCAAATATGTGAAAAACCTACTTTTGCGAACTAGTCCTAGGTTTTTCGCCCGATCGGAACGAAACCAGTGTAGGACAATTCTGGACTCTCTAGATCAATAATTCAAAAAAAAGTTGAACTTTGCCCTTTGGTTCGATATACTGGGTCATTTAGAAAATGGGCGTGGCTAAATATACCCAAAAGCCTATAAAACCTAAACAAAAGCTCAGAACTTCACCAAAATAGGTGAGCACATGCAGCATATGACTCTAAAGAAGCATGCCAATTTTCGTGTAAATCGGACAATAGGTGGCGCTATAATTGTGAAAAAACTTTAAAAAACATATGGTTTTAATGGTTTTAGATGAAAATATATATAACTTTGGATGTGTCTGACTTATTTTCACGGGAGTCACTTCTTTAGACTCCTGAATCCTTGCCGAGTCTAACGATACCAAATATGGTAGGTTTCGGCCTATGGTTTGTGCTACGTTGTGATTTAGCGCTTAAAAAACTTTTGCGAATATCTTCGAAACCGTTAGTCCGATCGTCACGAAACCACCGTAGAAAACACGGAACCTAAGTTGGTTTACTATATGCAAAGCCCAAATGTCAAAATTTTGATGGGAAGTGGCAAAAAAATCCAATAAAAGTCTTTCATGGGTCATTTTTTACGCTCTCTTATATATAAGTGTCTATAACTTCAAAACGGAATGAGATATTTTCACCAAATTTGGCACACATATGTATGGGCAAACTCTGAGGACACCCAAAAAAAGTGGTGGAGATCGGGCAACAGATGGCGCTATAACTGTCAAAAAACCTTTAAAAACCATGTTTTTCCTTACTGAATTGCCTGTATTGGCTGTAAATGGCCTTTTCGTCTATGATCTAAATGTTTACATGCTTGCTAAATCAAATATAAACTAGATAAAAAGTTTGAGGACAAACTTTAAGTTGGCTTGAAAAGCCGGTCCAGAAAGTTTGAAGTAGTTTTAAAAGTGTGAAGTTTGAGAGTTTTCAGTTTAAAGTTAAGTTTTAGTTTAGTAGTTAGATTAACATTAGGCTAATCACTATTAGCATGTAGCTATTCACTGCTAGCATGTGATGTTGGAAGTCCAGATTGCTAGCATGAGTCAAAAGAGCCAACTGCCATGTCTCTACGATGTTCTTATGCAGAGATATAGATCTTGCAAAATGGTTGCTAGGGTACTCTGTTCGGTTGCTAGGGAGTGGCTTGGCAGCTACCAGTGATGATACTCCAAAGGCTGCTTGACATATAAAACCACCCCCATGTCGCTACGATGTTCTTATGCAGATATAGATTTGCAAAACGTTGCTAGGTACTCTGTTTGGTTGCTAGGGAGTGGCTTGGCAGCTACCAGTGATGATACTTCAAAGGCTGCTTGACAATATAAACCAATCCCCATGTCTGTACGATGTTCTGATGCAGAGATATAGATTTTGCAAAACGGTTGCTAGGGTACTCTGTTTGGTTGCTAGGGAGTGGCTAGGTAGCTACCAGTGATGATACTCCAAAGGCTGCTTGACAATGTAAACCAACCCCCATGTCTGTACGATGTTCTGATGCAGAGATATAGATTTTACAAAACGGTTGCTAGGGTACTCCGTTTGGTTGCTAGGGAGTGGCTTTGTAGCTACCAATGATGATACTCCAGAGGCTGCTTGACAATATAAACCACCCCCATGTCTGTACGATGTTCTGATGCAGAGATATAGAATTTGCAAAACGGTTGCTAGGTACTCTGTTTGGTTGCTAGGAGTTGCTTGGCAGCTACCAATGATGATACTCCAAGGCTGCTTGACAATATAAACCAACCCCCATGTCTGTACGATGTTCTGATGCAGAGATATAGATTTTGCAAAACGGTTGCTAAGGTACTCCATTTGGTTGCTAGGGAGTGGCTTGGCAGCTACCAGTGATGATAGATAGATAGATAGATGAGTTTGAATGAGTTATAGATAGATAGATAGATAGATAGATAGATGAGTTTGAATGAGTTAGATAGATAGATAGATAGATAGATATGAGTTTGAATGAGTTAGATAGATAGATAGATAGATAGATAGATAGATAGATAGATAGATAGATAGAGTTTTAATGAGTTTCAATGAGTTTCAATGGATTAGAAATAGTACATAGAATGGCAGTTGAGTCTAATTGAGTTTTTGAGTCTAATGGGCTTCCATAGTTTGAATTTGAATTTTGACAGTTGGAATTTGAAAGTCTTGGCTCATTTGAACATTCCGTCAATGAAAGTCAATGGGATTTTTCCGAGCTTTAATAGTCATTTTTAGGAAAACCGTAAGTCGGATCAGTTAGAAAAGATATAGCACACTAAGTCAGAACAGTTGAAGGTCTAGTCCGAGTTTGGAGTTTGTGGAGTTAAAGCTCTAGGAGGAGTTAGTCTTGGAATTCAAGTAAAAAGAAGATAATAATAACTAGATAAAAAAGTTTGAAGACAACCTTTAGTTGGCTGAAAAGAGAAAGTTGAAGTAGTTTTAAAAGTTTGAAGTTTGAAAGTTTAAGTTTTATTAGATATTTTTCACTAGATAGACTTAGTTTGATAGATTTAGTTTGATAGATAGATAGATAGATAGATAGAGTCAGGGTACTTAAGGCGGTTGCTAGGGTGTTAAGTGGTTGCTAGGGTACTCAGGGTGGTTGCAAGGGTGTTGCTATGCGGGTTGCTAGGGTATTGGGTGGTTGCTAGGTGTGCTATGCGGTTGCTAGGGTACTCGAGGTGGTTGCTAAGGTGTTGTTATGCGGTTGCTAAGGTACTCGGGTGGTTGCTAGGTGTTGCTATGGGGTTGCTAGGGTATTTGGGGTGGTGCTAGGTGTGCTGTTGGTGCGGTGCTATGCGTTCAGGGTACTAGGGTGGTTGCTATGGTTGCTATGGGTGTTGCTAGGGTTTGCTATGTGTTGCTGGGTTCTAGGTTTGCTGGTTTGGTTCTGAGGGTTGCTAGGGTGTTGCTATGTGGTTGCTAGGGTAATCTGCATGGTTGCTAGGGTGTTGCTATGCAGGTTGCTAGGGTACTCAGGGTGGTTGCTAAGGTGTTGCTATGCGGTTGCTAAGTGTGTTCTGGGTGGTGTGGTTGCTATGTGGTTGCTAGGGTACTGGGTTGGTTGCTAGGGTGTTGCTATGCGGTTGTAGGGTACTCGGGGTGGTGCTAAGATGATGCTATGCGGTGCTAGGCTACTCGGGGTGGTTGCTAGGCAGTTGTATGGAACCTGGGTGGTTGCTAAGGTTGCTAGGCAGTTGCTAAGGTGTTCTGGGTGGTTGCTATGGTGTTGCTATGTGGTTGCTAGGGTACTTGGGGTGGTTGCTAGGGTGTTGCTATGCGGTTGCTAGGGTACTCGGGGTGGTTGCTAGGCAGTTGCTATGGTAACCTGGGTGGTTGCTAAGGTGTTGCTAGGCAGTTGCTAGGGTGTTCTGGGTGGTTGCTAGGCGGTTGCTATGGTAACCTGGTTGGTTGCTATGATGTTGCTAAGTGGTTAGTAGTTGTCACAGATGGTTACTATCAAGTTTTTATAGAGTATTTAGCATGTTCTTAGCCCAGTTTAGCACTTAGCTAATCACTATTAGCATGTAGCTATTCACTGCTAGCATGTGTAGCATGTTGGAAGTCCAGTTGCTAGCATGAGTCAACAGAGCCAAACCGCCTCTCTCTACGATGTTCTTGATGCAGAG
>JAOTNS010002164.1:0-22040 GCA_028476615.1 Culter alburnus
GTATAACTTGTCCTTGGTGGCTCCAGATCGCAAATCCAGACACTTGAAGCGTGTCGGTTATTTGAAAACCTCTCGGTCGAGACAGCCACAGACTAAAGAGTGACTGATGAATTAGCAAACGGGAGCAGTGGTAGGGATCAATGACTCAAATGGTTGTTACTTAGAAAAGTTATTTCCGGTCTGCTCAATTATATCTACGTTTCGGAAGAAAACGTACCCTCGGAGTACTACTAACAGTACCCTCGGGGGTGTCCGCTTGGAGGGATACGGACGATACTGAAGCTATGGGGAAAAATGGTCCCCCTTATTTCCCCTCTGCGGGCTGAAAGCCTTTTTTCAATACCTCAGTGGGTACCAGGGCAAACCGTGTACATTTTGTCCCTCATGAGACGGAATTTGTTTAACCAATGGGGGCGGCGTCGGGCATACTCGAACGGGTGGGAGGGAGACCTAGGCGACACAGGGCCGGCGCAGAAAGTCCCGCCGAAATGGGCGGGGTTAATAGGGGGTGCAAATATAATCAGGGCGTTTCGTGCCGATAGGATTTCAGTGGGTCAAGTCGGAGGGCTGAGAGCGACTACCCTGTGGACCAAGCATCCGTCATGATCAGCTCAATTGACGAGCATTACTCGGTGGAGAAGGTCCGTAAGCTCAAGGGGAACCTGGTTGACGTGAAGTATTGAAACTGTACGTTCGCCTTTCGATGGGCTGTCACTCGTACTGGGGAGGCGTATGAGGGGGTAAGCATTCGTAAACACGGCGCCGGTGCCGGAGCGTCTGGGAACGTATAAGCTTGCAGTTTGTGCCAACGCCAGGTAGGGTCCAAAAGGTACACGGAAAATGCAAAGCCTGGGGGACCGGACGCCATGGTTACAGAAACTGAATGGAGATAGGCAGGTTCCTATGGGAATGCGTGAAGCGGGACTGGTGTTGGGGTGGGGTCCGAAAAAGTAATCACCGACCAGTGAAGGAATCCGAGGCTGTAGGTTCGGGACATACTGAGGGAGGAATAGAAACCTGACAAAGGGTTGACGTCTAATACCAGACCTTAGCCGGCGCTCACAGAATTCTTTGATTGAAAACCCGGTGAGGAACCCCGCCCACGAGGACGCCATGTCGCTCGTGGTGTAGTGGGCCCTGACCATGGAAAACCGTTTGGGCAATTAGTGCCCATGAATGGAGTAGCACCGGTTAATGGTGGCGGATCCACTAATCCAACAGAAATGCGGTTTTTTCGAGACCGTGGAGACCCGGGTTTGGTGGCGAGCCGAAGGCTGCGGAAGCGAAAGGCGAAACAGAATGGAGCAATCCGATGTCGAAAGACGTGGTTGATAACGAGATCCATGGTATGTCCATCAATGCCCTTAATGGGACATATTAGGGACGGCAGGGGGGGAGGCGGTAGGGACTCTTGTTCGTGAAGGAAAGGGAGAGCGGCGGGGGCGAAGGGGGGGAGGGCATATAGCGCGAGGTGACCTGAGGGGTCGTAAGAAGCTTAAGTTGAGTATCACTGTTATGGACGTAGCCATAGGGGGGGGCCTAGGTTGGTTCAGGACTAGCCTTAGAAGGCAGCAGGAAGCCAGGGCGCGCAAGGGTGCAGGTGCGATGGGCGGGGGGTTCACTGTAGAGGGCCGTATAGCAATCGCGGGGCAACGGGAACGGCTATGAAAGCCGTGTATGCTAGATGCTAGTACAGGGCGGTTTTTTTGTGTTGAGGTAAGGCGTGTATGGCTTGAGGTCGGGCATGAACCCGATTGTTTCAAGAATGGGGCTCCTGTTGGAAGGCCTGAGAGACCAACGAGAGGTCGCCAGGAAGGAATAGTGAGAAGGGCCGAGAGTGATATCAAAAGGACGCTAGCAACCTCTGCAAAACAGAGATCACAGCCCAAAGCGTTCGAAGTCCACACCGAGGAGGGGGAAGTGGTAAAGGCCCAGCAATAGGAGCGTGCACGCTGGCACATGGCTGCGGTTAGCTTACACCGGGTACAGAAACGTTAACTATACACGGGGAGCGCACCACAAATTGGCGCAGTGCGTGGGGGGGGGACAATCTTGTTAGGGACCGGCAGTATGGGAGTGAGACAGGAATCACTCTCCACAGGGTCTATGTATGCTGTTGAACACCGAACTGCACAAAGACGACCACTCCATGGTCTTAAGGGCGCCATAAACAATAACATCAACTATTCAGGCAATGAACATAGATCACAAATATGGTATTTATGACTCCGCGGGGGCTGGGGCGTGCTATTCCGTGCTGCGAGCCAGTCGGGGTGTGACCATGATCGGGGTGCAGACCCAGAGGGCTGCGGCGTGTGTGGGTTGCCAGGAGTTTGTTCTGTTTGCCTGAGGTGATAGGGAGGGGTCGCTTGCTCAGGGGTAATGCGCCAGGTGGGCTACTTAGAGAGGAGCCAATGAATCTCTCAATAGGGACAACACAACGCGTGTTTACCGTCCCGACGGGGCCGAAAGGACCGCGGAGAGACTCTGAAAAATTCTAGAGTACGCTAAACTGATAGCGCCGGAGGGGAGTGGACAATGGGGATACATTTGCGATCGGGGAGGAAGCGATAAAGATACAGAAGATTGGCGTGGCAAAATGTGAAATTGCAGCTAGGACGATTAACATATCCCGGCTTCAGAAAAACATGTGTGAAGGGCGAGTGGGCATTAGGATTTGGGTACTGTTCTGAGGGCGAAGAGGTCATGACCCTGATTGCCACTACAAGTAACATACACACAGGAAGTCGTGGGGACCGAGGCGTGAATGGGTGGTGGATGCATCCACAAGCGTCGGTGGAGGGGATGTTGCTCCGTGGTACACTGCGAGGGTGTCCGCCACAAACGGGGGGTGGGAGGGGGGAAAAAAAAGAAAGGGGGGGGCCCTAATAAATGGGTAGGTACCTTCGGCAGGACAGTTAGTCGGGCTCTGAGCGCGTGAAGGCCTCGGAAGAGGCCCCTTCCAGCGCTAGGGGTGGGTTGCCCAGAGAGGGAGGGGGCGCATGCGTGAGGAAAGAACGAAAACGTGGGTCAGCATGAAATACTCTCTGTAAAGACCCTTGAGTGGTGTTCTGTATGGGACACCGACGCGTCCTGACTGGTCCCTGAACGGAACTAGGAACATAAGACTTCAACCATATCAGAGTGAGGGCCTGAAAGAGAACGAGAGGGTGGACAAATAATTCATCAGGGCATGTCTAGCGAGTGCGTGCTAGTAACCTTGTGATGGGGGGTGTAGATGGCTTTCCGGGTCTTGGGCTGCAAACACTAGCCGTCAATGCCGTCTAAGGGCCCTTCGCGACACAGCACCGGCCAGTCCCAAAATATGGTAATGCATTACTTTATGATAGCAGGCGTCCTGGTCCGTGAACCCCGCGGCGGGAAGAGGTGGAAAGTGGACTCCGCGGCTGGAACCGGAGGGAGGTAACTGAGCATGCAACGCCGGGACAGAGGTTGTCAGTGGCTAGAGTAGGGAGCAGGGGGCGCCGATTGTGCCGGTTGAGACTATGGGGCGGGCGCGAGCTACGTCGTGGGAGTGTTTTGATGGGGTGGGTTACAACTTGGTCGTAACGGACGGTCGCCGGGAGGGGCAACGGATCCTTCTGTGCGTAATGTGCCGAGCGTAAATGTCAGAGGGACCACTGGATCGATTCACGGGGGGGGGGTGCCGCATCACAATCCTGGGCCGTGGATCCGCCAATGGCGGGGGCCTGCATGGGAGTCAAGTAGTGGGGCGCTTCGTGCACATAGGCGCGGGGGGGAGCGCAGGGTGGCGTGCTCGCTGTGGGGGCGGAAACCGCTAGCACATGATTTTGGGCAGGTGGATGGGGGGCTTGTTTTGGTGTTCGGTGCTGGGAAAGGGGGGGTGGGGCCGTAACGCATCGGGGCTGGGGCGGGGTGCAGACGCAGAAGCGGGGAGGGGTCTTGGTAGACTGGGTTAGGGCGAGCAATAAAATGCCCCTCATTCCGTGATGACGGTAATTTCTGCGCGGGGAGGGGCGAGGGTTAAGCTGGCTCAGGCGTGAAGCTCAATGGACCGACGTTCAAAAGTGAGTGCATCCAGCTAGATAGAGTAACGGGGCGAGAAATGCGAGGACCGGTGCAGTCGGATAGGAAAGAAATGGCCTTCTTGTCAAGGTCTCGTGATCGTGCCGTGGTAGTTTTAGAACCACAGTGGGGGCGGGACTGGGGGGGGGATCCAAGTGAACATACGCATGGCTGGCCAGGGTTGTAAGGCGCCCGTGCATTGGCCGTATTCCTTGGATCCGTTCTTATCATCGCACAGTGATTCAAGGATGCGGCGTTGCGGTGGATGCGGTAAGGGGAGTCTTATGTGCAGATAAATCGGGGTGGTGCAAGCGAATCATTCCGGAGACTGTGGCAGGGGGAGTAGTGGTAAAAGAGGACACTTGAAATGCCGTGAAAGAAGATGGGCCATGGAATTGATGAAGCGCGGGAGAAGTCAAAGCTTGGGCACCGCGCGGAGAGTTGAGATGCCGACGGAGTTCCAGCCAGATGTAGGGGGATGTGGGGGGGGTGCCTCAGGGTGCTTAAATGGGACCGGAAGGGCCCTCTGTCGGTCTTGCCAACCCACAGGGCGCTGGCGGGGGGTAGGGACGATATGTGTATCAGGGGCCCAGGACCAGGACTGAAGATCAGTGCTAGATAGTGTTAAAATTCAAGGTGGCTCGTAGTCGCGGGCTTCGGTGGCCTCGTCGCCAGTCGGACAGCGGGGTGATGAGGGGTGGGCGGGGATCGGGGGTGGTCGTAGGTATTGTGGAGTGGGCAGAGGTCAGAGTAAGGGGACGCGGGGAGGCGCGGAGGCGAGCTTCTGCAGCTCTTCAGTGGGGGGGACGGCTGCATGAAGAGAATGTACCTGTGAGAAAGCGCGGGGTGGCGAGATGTGCTTTGGGGCTGCAGGGGCCTGGCAAGGAACGCATGGGGTAGAAAGTGCGTCCAGCGAGCTGCGTGGAGCGGGGGGGGGCGCCGGGGTCCGGGGTGATAGTAGAGGGTGCGGGGGGCATCGAAGGTCCGCTCTTCACAGGCCCTAGACAGGATGGCGTGTAGGATCTGCGGCAATCGCATTGCCCATGGCCAGGGTGGGCTCGAATGGGGGGGGGGGTGTGTTCGCCAAGTAGGCTGGTGGAGCGTGGTCGTCCCGGAGGCTAAAGGGGCGGCGAACCGCGGCCATCCATAGTAGCGGGGGGTTACCCGCTTACGGAAGCGCGCAAGCTTGGCGGACAGTGGAGTCGTCTGTGTTCGTCGTCTTCCCCCGAAGAGACGAGGGTCACTCGCTTCTTTCTTCTGCGGAGGGACGCTGCTCAGGGCGAGAGAACAGAACGGGAGAGAGTTCCCTGGAGGAGAGGGCGAGGCACGCGGGGGCTGGGCCGGCGTGAGCTCGCTCAACTCCTGGCGCTGAGTCGCTCTACCCCGCTGTCTTTTCCTCGCCGGCTCGCGGGAGGAAGGAGACGGGAGGGCGCGAGCGGCGAGATCGCCCTCAGTGAAGAAGGCGACCCGCGACGCAGGGAAGCGAGACTCATACAATCGCAGTGCGGGCATGAGTCTCCAGCGAGCGCGCCGTCTGCGTGGGGGCTTGCCCAGGCAAGCGACACACTCGCTGTGTCCATCGTCGTCGTGCAGGGGGGCCCTGCAAGTACCACATGAGTGGCGGGGCCGTGAGACGCCGCTGCCGTGAAAACGGCAATTGGGTGGCTCTTTAGAGCGGCGAGGGCCGCGGAAGCTCTTAGAGCGGTGAAAACCGCTGAAAATCACTCTTTTAGAGCGCGTTTAAGCCGCGGATGAAGCTCTCAGGCGGCGCGCCGGATGGCGGTAGGGGACGCACAGGAAGCGGCCGGAAGCGGGAAGCGGGAGGCGGCGGCTCGCCGACGGCGCTAGAAGCTGCAGTCCGCGAGGGCGCCGGCGCTGTCTTCCACCGGCGAGTCCAGGCGAGTCCGCTGCGGGAGCCTCTTCAGACGGCGGCGAGAGCAGAAAGGCGGCGAGCTTCTTCGGCTTCAGGCGGAGATCAGCGAAGAGAAGAAGATGTCGTCGCTGAAGGAGAAAACACTGAAATCCTATGGCGAAACGCCTGCTTATTAGCCCTATACCCCCCATTTCGCGGGAATATTCGCGCGCTTTGTCGCCATAGCCGCGCAGCTATGCCGCGCCGCCATTGGTTCAACAACTTGTCTATGAGGACCAATGACGGTGCAGTTACACGCGTTATTGAAAAGGCTTCAGCAGCGGGGAAAAAGGGAGACCTTTCCCCATACGCAGTACGAGTGAAGTATCGAAAGGGAACAATGGTATCTATGAAGAATTTCAGTCAGTTTTCAGGCCCCATCAGAGCACAGAGATCAGAAATGACTTCTAGAATCTGACCAAGGCTGCATTTCACAGTTTAACTTGAACTTAGTGCTGCATTTGACACTATAGATCATGATATTCTCTTACAAAAGTACACTGAGATAGGCTTTAAGATGTTTTAGACTGCTGCCATTTTGATTGTTTAAATGAAGAACAATAAAGTAAGGCACTGTTACTCCATCCTCTACAGTTAAAGATCTGGGTGTAATATTTGAAAGTAGCTTGTATTTTGAAAATCATATTTCACATGTTATAAAACAGCATTCTTCCACCTCAGAAACATTGAATTATGAAACATGTGACTTGTTTCTGATGCAGAGAAGTTGGTTCATGCATTCATGACCTCAAGACTAGATTATTATATGTACTACTAGATGATTGTCCAACAAGCTAAATATGATCATATCATCAGAATTTTACCTTTTCTACCTGTATATAAACCCTAAACTAACCTTTAACTAACCCTGTCTTGTATTATCTTAGAGCTGTATAATTTTGCTATATAGACATTACTTTTTTTCAGAGGATGGATGGATTCCTCTGATGAGTTTTTCTCTCGTTCCTTATTTTGGTTTTCTTTCACACAGTCACCTCTGGCTTCTTGATTTTAATATTTGAAACATGCATTTTCTATAAAGTTTGAAATGATGTTTTGTTAAAAGTGTTATGCAAATAATTGTGAATTGAATAATGGAAAAATTCAAACTCAGTCTCCATGCTGATAGATTAATAATAGTAAATATTAAACAACTCTTACTTTGTGACATACACACAGAGACACTGTAAGAGATGAAAATATTCATATATTCATAGATCAGTCACATCACACAAGGAGGCCTGTTACACTAGACTTTGCTCAATTTAAAAACACCAGGCTAATTTCCATTTATTTCTATTATAGTTGTTAAATATATATAAAAATCTACTTACAGTTGTAATCTAGTGTCTCCAGTTTATAATGTGATCATTCTTAGATCAGAGAAGCTTCACGTCTGTATCTTGTAGTTTATTCCCAGTCAGACTCAGTTCTTTCAGGTGTGAGGGGTTTGATCTCAGAGCTGAAGTCAGAGCAGCACAACCTTCATCTGTGACTCCACAATAACTCAACCTGTAGAGAACAATGATGCTGTGTAAACTGTGTGTAAATGACCAGTTTATTAAGATTGCAATAATGTGTGTATGTGATTTGAATCTAGTGATAAGCAATGCCACATAAGTTCACACTTCACTGTTTTATAAAGGACTGTTTATCCAGTTTTACATGAACTTGAGGTGAAACAGTTCAAAAACAATGGATAACACTTTATAATAACTGCACACTATGAACATTAGTTAAAGCATTAGTAAAATAGTTACTTCATCATTTATAAGCAGTTTATAAATACAGTTATGAAATTATTTAACTGAATATATATTATGTTGTATTTGGACTGAAGTAAGTATCACTTGTAATTTCTTTAACCAAGTGTCTGTGAATCACAAAACACTACTGGTTCACATAAAACTACTGGTTTTGGTTTTCTTGGTCAAACGATATTTTTACAGAAAATGAGCTGTTAATAAATATATTCAATTTTCTCTCTCATTTGTGTGATGTATGTGATGGTTTTGTTTGAACTCCTTCTACAGACCAAAAAAAGGTGATCATTTGAATTAAAAAGTTAAAAACTATTATATTACTAAAAATAATATGTTTACCAAGGATAAATATATATGTGACTATCAGAGAGATGATCTTACCAGTTTCTCCAGTTTACAGTGAGGATCCTCCAGTACAGCAGAGAGCAGATGAACTGAATCTCTACTTTATTCTTAGTCAGATCCAGTACTCTCAGTGTGAGGGTTTGATCTCAGAGCTGAAGCCAGAGCAGCACAACCTTCATTTGTGACTCCACATCATACAACCTGTAGAGAACAATGACACACTCTTCACTCTCTCAGTTCAGATCAGTTTAGCAGTGATCCATTATTAAAGAGAAAATACAGAAACTTAAACACAAATCAATGTGTCTGATGGATCATTGGACTGAGATCTAAAATGTCACAGCCCCAAAACATGATCATAAAAAAGTCTTTTTTTAGATCGTACTAACAGTAAGATGGATTTTTTTTATTATAAATTACTGTGTAAACAATATTTTAAAAACAGAAAGATAATGTGATCTGTGAGAATAATCCAGCATGTTTTCATTTCTCATTCTGAATGTGTTGAGATCGAGTCTGTTTAAAGTCAAGAGACTGAAATGTTGGATAACACTTTATAATAACTGCACCTATGAAGCATTAGTTAAGCATTAGTAAATAGTTAATTCATCATTTATAAGCAGTTTATAAATACAGCTGAATAAATATTTAATGTGTATTTGGACTGAAGTAAGTATCACTTGTAATTTATTGTTTACCGAGTGTCTGTGAATCACACATAAAACTACTGGTTTTGGTTTTCTTGGGTCAAACTATATTTTTACAGAAAATGAGCTGTTAATAAAATATATTCAATTTTCTCTCATTTGTGTGGATGTAGTGTGATGGTTTCTTTGAACTCCTACAGACATGAAAAAAGGTGATCATTGAATTAAAAAGTTAAAAACTATTATATTACTAATAATAATATGTTTACCAAGGACAAATATTTATGTGATATCAGAGAGATGATCTTACCACAGTTTCTCCAGTTTACAGTGAGGATCCTCCAGTACAGCAGAGAGCAGATGAACTGAATCTCCTAGTTTATTCCCAGTCAGATCCAGATATCTCAGGTGTGAGGGTTTGATCTCAGAGCTGAAGTCAGAGCAGGCCAACCTTCATTGTGACTCCACAATCACACCCTGTAGAGAACAATGACACACTCTTCACTCTCTCAGTTCAGATCAGTTTAGCAGTGAATCCATTATTAAAGAGAAAAACAGAACTTAAAGCCAAATCATTGTGTTGATGGATTTGGACTGAATCTAAAGTCACAGTATCTCAAACATGATCAAAACATCTAAAGTATTTTTTAGATCTGTACTAATACATTACGGTATGGAGAATGTTTTTTAAATATATTTCAGGGTCATGAAACCCCAAACACTTTTTTTGAGATGTGAACCGAGATGTATAGGCTGCACATCAGTGAAAACACGAAGGTACTCATATGTTATTCATAAGTGAAAAATAGTTATTTTTGCATTTTTCAGAGCGATTTCCGTCTTCCCGTTTGAAAAGCTGAGTCGGAGCAACGTCACAAAATCTGCCGTCATCGTGTCTTCGAACATGCTGAGCGTAGATTCTCGACATATATATCATGACATAAAGCTCATTCAATCCAATCACTGCACTGTATATGCATACGATTATAATTTAGTATATGCATGAGGAAGTATCACTTCTCTCGCCTCGTCTCTTGTCATTCAGAGACATATCGTTGGTGTTCGTTTCCCAGTGCCACAACACAATGTGTTTTCCTGCGACGTGACCAGAGCAGAGGTTTGTGTGCATGTGGATTGTTTTGCTGTAATCTACCAGCACAAATGGAAAATATGTTCGCTGAGATCGTATTAACGCGAGAATTCAAATGTCCCAAAAGTGCGGCTCATTCTCCTCTGCCTGCTCTAGCTGCATTCAAATACGCAAGCCGTGTGTATGTTTCCCTCAGCACAGCACGTGTGTTGTTTGTATTTTGCTCGCGATGCGGTCAGAACTGGAGTTTGAATACGAACACATGAAAATACGAGTGTTTTTATGATATACAGGCGGAGCGCGCATATGCTCGGTTTCAGCGTGGAGCTCCGCGATGAGTTTAATAACACTAGCCACGTGGCACATAGCTCATACAGAATAAAGTATCCGTGTTTGAAGTTTTTATTTCACACATTCTCCTGCACCAAACATTAACCAGCACGGGTAGTTTTATGCACACATATTTCATCAAGTCTTCTTCAAATGAATTATATGTGCAAACTGGACACTGATACAGTGGTGTAGTCTATCTGAACACGACGACACGATTATTCTGAAAGACTGATTTTGAGACTGCAGTGCTCGTAATGTAATCAAAGTAGCCTATTATTAGCCCTATATAATATTCTTTCACATTTCTCCCCTTGTGCTTGGGTTTGTTGTCATTTTCCCGTGCTCATATATTAATATTCATTATTCTGTATAATGAGTGTGTTCTATGTCTGTGCTTCATTGGTTGCACTTTTTTTTCAGAGCTTTACACGCCCATTTTCACAGACTTTTTGAAACTCAGAGGTGTGAACGACCAGGGTAAAACAGGGGGGTTTCATGACCCTTTAAATTACTGTGTAAACAATATTTTAAAAACCCTGCAGAAAGATGAATGTGATGAACTGTGAGAATAAATCCAGCATGTTCTTCATTCCTCAGTTCTGAATGTGTTGAGATCGAGTCTGTTTAAAGTCAAGAGACTGAAATGTTGATTGTGAAAGTGTGTATTTCAGTGACTCTCAGTCCTGCAGTATCATGTGACTGAAGAGCAGCTCATGTGTTCAATCATTCACAGCTCAATCAGATGAACTCACAGCAGCAGAAAAAAGGGTGAACACTTAAATATACTTTACATTGAGTTTCATGTGTGAGTCATAAATGATCTTACCTCAGTTTCTCCAGTTTACAGTGAGGATCCTCCAGTACAGCAGAGAGCAGATGAACTGAATCTCCTAGTTTATTCTCAGACGACTCAGTTCTCTCAGGTGTGAGGGGTTTGATCTCAGAGCTGAAGCCAGAGCAGCACAACCTTCTTCTGTGACTCCACAATCCCACAACCTGTAGAGAACAATGACACACTCTTCACTCTCTCAGTTCAGATCAACAGGTACAGGTCACAATTCTACACAGACTATTAAATATATACATTTCTATTGGAGATTTATCACAGTCATAAAAAATAATAAAGAAATTCAAAAAGCTTTCAAACATGTGCTTCAAAAATCCGGTTTATATTGGAAGTTCAATATAAGAGAGACACAGAGGAAAGATGATCTTCATTTGTTGTTTTTTATTACTGTATGATCCACTGATGGGGCAGAATGAGGGGTGAAAACTAGGCTATAAGTGAAGATCAAGGTAACACACTATAATGACTCAAGTATTCCCAAATCAGTATTCTAAAGTGAAAAACACAATAACTCTCTAATAATGACCGAATACCTTATCCGGAAAGGTACGAATAACAGCTTAAAAATGAATAATGAATAATTCTGCCGAATAATATTCAGCTGAGGCTGACATAGTCACTCCTCGTGTTTGCTGGATAACAGGTGAGCCAGAGGAAGCACAATATTATACATAAACCTCTAAATCACTACGCAATATGTGAAGTGAATGAGTGTAAACACTATGAATGAAACGAGCACAAATCAATTATCCGTGTTGCTTTTGCCTCTCCATGTGTCTCTCAAAAATCAGAGCTTGGCAAGAGCAAAATACTACATCATACACATTCTACTGTTTAATGTGTAAATTATAAACCTTGTATATGATACACAAATGAATGGAATAAGCACAGCAAGATCACAAATCAAACAGCCTCATTCTGTCTCTGCGAGTCTCTCAGAAACCTCTGTCAAGAGTAGCCTAATAATCAACTACTTGATACGTCTGTTTAAATGTTTTAAAACTTTGCAGATATGATAGGCTACATATTTTCTCTCTCTCTCTCTCTCTCTCTCTCTCTCTCTCGAGTGGCATGCTGGGAGTGAGTTGGCGGAGCATGGTGAGTGTGGGCGCGAGTGGCAGCCGTCTGTGGCTTGTAAGAGTGCTTTTTCCAAATTTGTTTCTCTTTTGTAAGTGTCTTGTTTGTGTTTTTCTTTGTTAAGGTGTTTTTTTATTTATTTATTTATTTTTGTTTGTTTGTTTTACTTTTGTGTGGATAGTCTGCTTCCAGCATTTTGCTGGGAAGCATGGCGATTCCAAACACAATGAATTTTGAAAACTTAACTCGGCGTCACGGCGTGAGAATTGTTTCTAATGCCAATATTGAAGACGTTTGTTTGGCTGTAGGACGTAGTGGTCACGAATAGCATATCAGCTTCTCGTATGAATAGCGTTTGTGCTTTTTTTTGGCACAATAAAAGCAAACGAAATTGTGGAAAATGGTGTTGTAATTAAAGGGCTCGCTCACACCAGTGTTCCTTTGAGTACTCCCGCCAGAAAATTATACTCAAACGTCCCCCCTTTTGTGAAAGATGAGATTATCGTGCAGGAATTGTCACAATATGAAAAATTGTTTCCCCTCACAAAATTCCTTGGATGTAAGTCGCCTTTAGTTTCGCCTTTAGATCTCGTGGTATCTTTAGGAGACGGTTTTTATGATTTTGAAAACTGGCGAAGATGAACTTGACCTGGTTTTTATTCAAATAGATGGCTTTGACTATGCTATCTTTGAATCATCTGATACAACAATCAATGTTTTGGTTGGAAAAATCGGGAATCTCATTCGTAGCTGGCCTGATAAGGAATTAAGAACGCAGAGCAATTGATGCAGATGAAGAGAGCGCTGTCGCCGAAACTTAGCGCACCCGCGGCTGCTTCGATAGAGGTCGAAACTAACGCAGCGGCGAATGTATCGTTGATGATCCGGTTCGCGGGAGTAAGCGCGAGACGCTGGTGTCTGATTCTCCTTGTGTTGCGGGGAGTCTGTAGCGGCAGAGACCGTGGTTGGGTGAGCGAGGCGGTATCTTCTGTATTTGTATAAAACACCAGAGAAATTGTAAATGAAGACTTGAGATTGATGACTGTGAAATTGGACATGGAAGTTAAATCAACTTTCAAAACTCCAATTAAAAGGAAAAAATAAACAAGTCAAAAAAGGTGACGGTGATGATGAAATCATAGCTTCGGATGATGATGATTCTGATTCTAATGCTTCTGTTTGTTCAGAGTTTTCTGCTTGTTCTCAAAATGAAAATGTAAATGATCTGTACAAGCTGGAGATATTAGTCTTTTTCTTGCAGGAACAAAGGATTAAAAGGTGTACAGATGAGGATTATTTTCCAGATCGTGCACAATTTGTAAAAGACACCAATATTTGATCTGATCTTGAAGTATAGCCCTACCGTTAAGGAAATTTGTAAACAAGCTTAAAAATCAAATTCTTAGAGATGAGAGAATGCTATGGTTTAAATCCTTATGTTTGGTGTTTTTGACCACATGTATAATCTGTTTTTTTCTCTTTTAGTTTCCTGTTGAACTCAAATAATACAATGAGTCAGCTAAAAATTGGAATGCTTAATTTAAATGGAGCTAGAGATGTTCGTAAAAGGATAATGTTGTATAAGTTTATAAATCAGAAGTCTGTTTATGTCATGTTTATGTCATGTTTATACAAGAAACTCATAGTGATAAAAGAAATGAGGTGGAATGGAAAAGAGAGTGAGGGGGTCAACTTTTTCTTAGTCATAAATCCTCTATTAGTGGAGGTGTCGCAATTTTATTTTCTAAAAATGTGACTCCAGTATCTCATGAATTTTTTTAAATTGAAAAAGGTCGTTTTTTTAAAAGTTATTGTTAAATTAAAAAAAATATATGTTTTTTTATATATATTTATGCTCCTAATAGTGGAGCGGGAAAAAGTTTTGTTTCTAAATCTAGTCAACACTACTCTGAAAAATTTAAATACAGATTAGTTTTAGGTGGCGATTTTAACTGCTGGGAATGATAAAGTAGATCGAAATCATTTAGAACCACATGTTGTCTCTCAAAGGGTTATCAAGCAATTAGTTCAAACTTTTGATCTCTGTGATATTTGGAGGAATATGCATAAAAAATTAAGACAATTTACATGGGTGCATTGTAAAGATAATTCATTATCTTTAGCATGTCTTGATCGTTTTACAGCTTTAAACATCAGTTAAATATTTTTAAATCTTGTAAAATTATTCCTGTAGGATTCTCAGATCACAGTGCGGTTCTTTGTTCTGTATTACTGAATAATGTGAAATCAAATAGTGCCTATTGGCATTTTAATACATCTTTGCTTGATGACCAAAATTTTAAAGGTTCTTTTATTTTTTTTGGGGGATGTTTTTAAACAACAAAAGTATTTATATAGCTCTTTACAACAGTGGTGGGATTGCGGGAAAGTACAAATTAAAAGCTTCTGCCAGCAATATACTCTTAATGTTACAAGAGAAATAACTCAATCATTGAATATTTTAGAGACTGAGATAGTTAATTTGTACAGTTTGTCTGCATCCACAAACAAAAAAGATTATATTGAAGCTTTGACATCAAAGAAAGTTTTATTGGCAAATTTGTTGGACATTAAAGCTCAGGGAGCGTTGGTTCACTCACACTTCCAGAAAGTGTCACAAATGGATGCACCTTCCAAGTTTTTTTTCAGTATGGACAAAAAAAATGGTCAAAGCAGAATAATTCATTCCTTGGTTTCTGATACAGGACAGGAATTAACTGAAACCTCTGAGATAAGAAAAGTTGCTGTACAGTTTTATAAAAAATTATATACAGCTGATTTAATGAATGAAAAGATGATTTCTAGTAGTTTTTTTTTTTGAAGGTTTGCCAAAACTTGATGACGAGAGCAATGAAAGTTTGAAACTACCTTTGACTGTACAAGAACTGTATACAGCAATGATGAGTATGGAGAATGGGAAATCCCCTGGTATTGATGGGTTACCCATTGAATTTTATAAAACTTTCTGGGCTATCATTGGAGAAGATCTCTTGTCTGTGTTTGATGAAAGCCTGATTAAAGGTTTTCTTCTAATTAGTTGCAGAAGGGCCGTTATCACTCTATTGCCCAAAAAAGGTGATCTCCAAAATATTAAAAATTGGAGGCCTGTTTCTCTTTTGTGTTCAGAGTATAAAATAACACAAATGGATTTGGCCTGGACACTGTTTTGTTTTTAATGGATTCCAAAAGACTTGATTTTAGAGGAATTCCTGTTTTCTTTTCCAAGTCTCTTTAAAATCTGGAGTTGTTTAAGCATCAGTGGATGGAACCATTAATGTCCTTATATTGGCACTTGAAGAGCCCCATGTGTGTGGAGCACGTCTTGATGTATCTGGTGAAGAAATACCAGGTCTTAAGATTTGTTGTATAGAAATGGATCTCTACAATTAAAACATATAGTAAATATTGCGGATCCTGATTTAAAGATGTAGAAGCGGTTTCAGCATTTTTAAAAGTAAAGTCGCACAAATTATTAAGCGGTTTTTAGATAAACTGCAAGGGTTTTAAGTGTACAAGAAAGAACTTTACTTGAGGAGTACAATAAGAAATGTATTTCCAGATTATGAAGATTTCCTCCCAGATATAAGTATTGTACCTGATTTTACCTCATTAGGTTACATTAATCCCTTGTTGAAGAAAGATACTGATGAACAAATAGATTTTTTTGCAGTTAAAGGGAAAGTATTGTACAGAAGTATTGTGAAAGTGCCAAATATTAAATGGTTAAAGAATAGAAATGATACTGTACTAATTATAAGAGGAGTGTAGATTTTTTATAAACTCCTTACCTAAAGGGTGGGATCTTCAGTGGAGGATACTCCATGGAGCTGTAGCAGTTGATTCTTTTGTGGCAATGTTGAACCCAAATGTTAGGGAAAATTGTCTATTTTGTAATGAAAGAGAGACTGTGTTTCATTGTTTTATGTATTGTAACAGACTTTTATTTTTGATTGTTTAGCCTTCTAGAGCTTCTCTTTGAATCTTTTGGGGTATGTTTTACAAAGCAGATTTAGTCTTGGTGTATGTATACATAAAGAAAAGATTCAGTGTCAATTGCAATTTTATTGTTAGAATTGCAAAATTAGCTATTTATTAACTAGGAGAAATAAAATTGTGCAGAAAAGAGATCAAGAACTTATCCTAGTTTTTTAAAAAATGGTAAAATCACAACTTGTAATTGAGTTTAATTTTTATAAATTAATGAGTACATTGGATATTTTAGAAATTGAGTGGTGTTGTGAAAATGTGCTGTGTTCATTGGTTAATAATAAGCCTGTTATTTCGGAGGTGTTGATGTAATTTTTTTTTTAATGTGTTTTGATGAATGTTTTTGATAAGTTAAGATATTGGAATGTTTTTGAGATTTCTGTAATAAAAGGATTGTCAAATTAAAAAAAAAACTTCTCTCTCTGTCTCTCTCTCTCTCTCTGTCTCTCTCTCTCTCGGAGACTGCATTTACAAAATATTAACAATAATTAAAGGATATTTAAAAGAAATGTGAAAATGAACACTTGGTAACAAATCATGAGATCAGTCATTTGTGTAAAAAATGAATGTGATTTTAACTGTAAAATATTGTAAAAACACTTTTTTTTAAATATTTTTTTAAAAAGGTTAACAGTAAGTTTCTGTATTCACAGTAAAATGCTGTAAATTTTACAATTTTTAGAAGTAAAAACAAAACAAAATCAATGTATAATTTACAGTCAAAAACTGTAAACTGATATCCCAAGAAAAAAAGTGACACTCCACATTTGAAAGTATTTTGTTTAAATAATCATGTTTCTTAATAGTTTTTGTTATCAGTTATGTACATTAGGGTTTTATGATACATCTTCTGTTGTTTATTGAATGTTTATTGCATTATGTAAGTGTTGTGGGTCACCATGATCAGTCCCGCAGGGCCCTGGGCTAACGAACGCAAATACAGAAATGTGCTGTCAAGTCCAAGTTTAAATTCAACCGATTCGACTCTGGCTTTGGAATTTCAGAATGGTCATAGCATCATTTCAGATGCGACGTGTCTGAAGATTATTCTAGTTGATTCATTATTCTGTCACAGACTATTTTTAATGCACGTTTTACCTAATAAATGTAGGGCTACTAATAGTTTCTTCTCTAAATATGTTTTCATCACGTTTTATGTGCATTTTATTTCGTTGAATAAAAAGTATCCACCCCAACGAGTGTACATTTATTCACATCTTGTGCAGTATCTTAAAATGGGCAGATGTAGCTGTTTTTTTTTTTTTTCTCCATAAAACCAATATGACTCATTTAAAATTCTGTACAACTTACATTACTGCATGCATAAGTTGCCCTGGATTGCAGCCCATGTTGCCCATTAGGTTAACGCGGCCCTGACCATGATGGTGTTTTGTGTTTGTGTGAATGATCTGTGCACCTTCTTTATATACTATACTTCAGCTCGTGGAGTATGGAATCCAAGTCTGCCAAAATTAAAAATAAATAAATACATAAATTAATATGCAAGAAATGTAAAAAAGCAAAAATAAATAAATAAATATATTTAAATAAATATACACAGAAAAGCAAAAATAAATAAATAATATTTATACATTTATTTCCTTATTACGTATATTTAGTTTTTCCACATTTATTTATTTCTTTATTTATTTATACAATTTATTCATTTCGATTTAATTTTTTTCACATTTCTTTTATTATTTCCATATTTGTTTATTTCCGCATTTATTCATTTCTACATTTCTTTATTTCTACATTTATGTATTTTTACATTTCTTTGTCCATAGGGTAATGAGGAGGGTGTGGGAAATAACAAGTGCTTCCATTTCAGAGTCCCTGTTTTCAGATCTGCTGAAGATGTTTGCCGTTCATGTTTGCCAGCGCAGGACATTTTACAAATCCAGACCAGACGATGTTTCTGCGGCCCCTGTCCGAGATAAAGAGTAGCCTATCCATGTCACACAGTACAGTTAGGGTGATATCCTTAACCATACTGCCCATCCATATCATTCATCCCAGTATCAATGTCAGTAGGCTACACTATTTCAGGCACACCCAAGGTGTCAGTGTGGCAACGCTCGCTCTCGCCTACTCTGAGCTCGATTGCTATATATATATTTTTTTTTTTTTTTTTTTTTTTTTTTTTTACATTTCTTTGTATATTTATTTATGTATTATTTATTTTTAATTTTTGGCAGATTTGGGATTCCATACAGTATAGGTTAAAGGTACAAAACAGATTTTAGTAGTATGTCATTGTTGAATTTATTGTTTACATTCACATTTTCTTGTTTGTAAATTAATTATACGTAAAATGTACAGTTTGTTCTGTAAATGTGTTTACAGTTTTTCTGTATTTTTTACAAAATTATTCTGGCAACCACAGCTGCCAAAATGATTATTATTATTTATAGTACACCTGTCATTTCTGTGCTGAGATTTAGTGTTTACAGAACATTTACAAGATAATTTTAGCCTAAAATTTACATAAAATGATTCATCTTACTGAGGACAAAAATGTGTGACTATCAGAGAGATGATCTTACCCCAGTGTCTCCAGTTTACAGTGAGAATCCTCCAGTACAGCAGAGAGCAGATGAACTGAATCTCCTAGTTTATTCTTAGACAGATCCAGTACTCTCAGGTGTGAGGGGTTTGATCTCAGAGCTGAAGCCAGAGCAGCACAACCTTCATCTGTGACTCCACAATCCCACAACCTGTAGAGAACAATGACACACTCTTCACTCTCTCAGTTCAGATCAACAGGTTCAAGTCCAACATGTCCTACAACCATTATGGCCATATAGGTCGTTTGTCACTTCACTGAAATATGACCATAGGAGCGTTTGCTAAAGTTGCGCCACTATCGACAACAGAACAATCATGTGATCGTGGGTTTGATCCCAGGGAACGCATGTTGTGGGTAAGGGGTTAGGGTTGGGGTAGGTGTAGTCATTAATAAAAAAAAGTTTTGCTAAATGGAAATAGGACAAATTGCGGGTAAGGGGAATGCATTTAAATGAACACGCATTTTGATTGGTAACGACGGTCATACATCATTTCATGACGACAGACGTAACACGACACTGTCATTATTTTTCCGCCACCTGGAGGCCGCATGACTTTAAAACATAAATATAGGTCATAATAAGGTGCTTGAAAAAAAGGACCTATAGGGTGATTTTTTGGAGGAGGACAGTTCTTTCAGACACTTAAATGAGTTTGAATGAAGTACTAGGCATAAAAAAAGATCTTTATTGTTTATTTAAATCAAATTCCATACACTGTCTATGGCAGCTAATAAACCCTTTCAATGATATAATTTGACAAAGTAACTTAATCTTATTAGAAACCATTGTGTATGAACAATAAAGTTTACTATAGTATCTTTCCTCCCAGTTCACTGACCCCGTTTATGTATTTTGGGGAAAAAATCATAAATCCACCCTGAACTGCGATTCAAAACATTCATGCGTGCACAAAACACATTCACTTCCCATATTTTACAATCGCAATATTTCATAAAGTCATGATATAGTTAACAAGTTTGTGATATTTTGAGTAAAAAAGGAAAAACTATTAAACCCATTATACCTGCATACATGGGCGTCGGAACCATTGGTATGTGGGTGGGACAACCCACCCACTTTTTAAGACCAATGATATGGACCCCACTCACTTTTACCGTCTCTAATGCTGCGTTCCAGCAGGTTTTTGAGGCCCGTACAGTCACAACTTCAAATCACGACTCACGCCTTTGTAGCGTTCCAATAAAGTCACTCCAACTGCTAAAAGTGTAACAAACCAACATGCTGACCGTACGGGCTTATGCTCATAACAATTATTTAAACCAAAGGTGCTTACCTTGCTTATTTGAGGGAAACGGAGGAGGTAAACGTTGCATAAGGCAAAGAATCTTGTTTATCAACCTTTTATTTTACCGTGCACTTGCATAAACAACTCGCATCCGTATGGGGCCGTCGTTGTTTTCGCGGGCAGATGTTGACGTCAGAACCCTAACTGGGAGTACATTGATCTAGTACTATGGGGTGGAAAGTCGCGGCTTGATCTGCTGTTCCGGTTCACTTTCATTTGGTAAAGGTTGGAAAAAACACGGGTTACGGGTTGCCTGGAACGCAGGCATAATTCAGCATTTGTCAAATCCCCCCCAGGTATGCTACTCCACAAACCACCAACAGAGCATAAAAATACCAACAATTAAAATATTTTTAAAACATCGCCAAGTAAAACGAAAAAAAAATGTCTCTTTACGACCACAACAAACGTGACACTTTTCAGACGCGCATTCCACCTCTTCGCCTCAGCGCCAGGCGCAAGTCAAACGATCGCGGTAAGGTACTTCAGCTGAACAACAGTGAACTGCGGGTCACGAATGAGATGTTGTCAGGCTATGTCAAAAAACACAATCAGCCGTTGGCCTATAGCCTACTGTGGTTCAAAGCTGTGAACCCAAGATTGCTCGAGCAATGCTCCGGCGCGCGCTGCATACTTACTTTCTTATAGCTTCAAAGCGCTAAAGAAACTACGGGCATGCGCCATCATTATTCTGAGGTAAAATTAAGTCATGGAATTACCAACATGCGATTAAAGCTGCCTCAAAACTGCGGCTGTATGTATTTGTTGACATGGTTTTAAAGCTATTGTTATCACATTTGTTGTCCGTAAAACTCTTAAAATGCTATATGTACACCAATGGAAAAATCAAAACTTTTCTCGGGGAGCATGCCCCCGACCGACCCCCCTAGCATAATACATTTGTGACCTCAGTAAATATAAAACCCTGAGTACGGCCCTGCTTCTTTTCTATCTAACGAAATCAAAGGTAATTGTGTATTCTCGGTTGTGCGCCTTGGGGACTAAACTTTGTATGCACTGTGTGATCAATGTGTGAAAATAAATGGGAGCCAAACGCGATTGAATGTAAAGGTTGTGTCTCGTTGTTCTACATTAAAAAAAATCAACTACCGATTGAATTGCCATTTTCTATCTATCTATATCTATCTATCTATCTAATGTTATATCTATCTATCCATCTATATATATATATATATAATTGCATAAAAAAAAATTTGGAGGGAGGACCCACCCACATTTTTTTTTCTTCCGACGCCCATGCCTGCATATATCTGTTATGTTTATATTCAGTTGGATCTGAACTCAGGAGCAGTCCTGTACCATGAATAAACATGACAGTTTTAATGTAATGTTAACTCATAAAAGAAAAATGTCAAGTTGTCATGACAAAGACACTGACAGGTTATGATGTATTGGTTCAGGCCAGTTATCGTAACAAAGACATCTCAAACATGTCATCTTTGCATTAAAAATTACTGTGGCGAAGGGGGCGTGGTTCAGCGAGGTCTGCAGAGGAGAGAGAGTCGGAGACAACGGTGAGTGAGTGGGTTAAACGCCAATAACGAACCTGTTCTCTTGTTCCAGGTAATTGGCGTGGAGAGAGTATAAAACGCCAGGAAACAGGAGTGTGCGAGAGAGAGGACTGCTGACTGGTGGACGTTACTGAGCCCTGAAGTCTCTGCTGGAGTGAAAGTTATTTTGTGACTGTGCTTATGTTTTGTGCCTGTCTGCACAACGTTCTGTTTTAAGAGTGAATTTATTCTAATAAAAGCCACCGTCAGCAGTCAAGCCGACCCTGTCCTCTTCCTTCCCTCACAGGAACCTCATTACAATTACATACTGAGCGAATGACATTTAATGACAGTTGTCTAAACAGCATAAATCCTCCTTCATATTCATAACATGTGTCATGTCATGATTATGAAGGTGTCATGTCAATCTTTGTACACCCCTTCAAGTAAGTGTTACCATTTAGCTTTTATAGCTTTAAACATTTGAACTTTATTAAAACATATAATACTTTTATTTACCTTATAATACTTACATTTTTTTTAGTAACAAATAGGGATGTCACTATACCAAAAATCAGTATGCCTATCGATACCGAGGAAACCAC
>JAOTNS010002165.1:0-40907 GCA_028476615.1 Culter alburnus
TTGCAGATATGCTCTAGAATATAAACCTAACAGATCACTCAGATCATCAGGATCAAGTCATTTAGAAATACCAAGGGTTCACTCAAAGCAAGGAGAGTCTGCTTTTAGCTGTTACGCCAGCCGCAGCTGGAACCAGCTTCCAGAAGAGATCAGGTGTGCTCCAACAGTAGCCACATTCAAATCCAGACTCAAACAACATCTTTTATCTATGCATTTGCTGATGAGCACTGTGCTATGTCCGAACTGTTTGCACTTTATTTTATACGTATTATCTTTTTATTCTTTTAATTCCTTTCCTGTTTTATTTCATTTTAATGTATTTTATATCTTTTATGTATCATCTTGTTATTCTGACTTTTAATGCATTTAAATATTGCTGTCTGGTTGAAAGAGCTGGGAGAATTAGGAAGAAAGTGATTAGGTTAAAATTTGGTAAATTTGGATAAGGGGACAAACCATGGGGAATTTAAGCTGTAGTGCATGGTTAAGATATCTCTGGATTACAGTCAGGACACTTTCCAAAGGGGGAAATTTCCAAAGGGGAAATTTGAACTGCGTTCCATAGATAAGATATTCCGGAAGGGGGGTTAGGGCGTGTGGTGCAGTTTGAGGTGTCTTGGCAAAAGGGGAGATTGAAACTGTGTTTATCAGTTTGAAGTGCCTTAACAGGTAGCAGTCCTGTCGTGGGAGAAGATCCATTCTGATCCGCTCTGATGGATAGATCCATTTAGATCCACTCTGACGGACAACAACAACAACAAACTCCCTGAAACTTCCTAGCTCTTCCATCCAGATAGCAAAATTCTCTGTTTTTACTGTTATTTCTATTCCTTATGTTCTAATTTTATTATTCTTTTTTATGTAAAGCACTTTGAATTACCATTGTGTATGAAATGTGCTATACAAATAAAATTGCCTTGCCTTGCCTTGCCTAGGCCCCACATGGGTTAGACCAGATGAAATGAACACTGCTCAGTGTGCACACTACAGGCTGTTAAATGTAACACAGAAACATGTTGGAGTTCATGAGATAATTAGGTGATAACAAGCAGAATCACCGAAGGACAGAGGAACAACAAGAACTACAACTTCAGCCACAGCCTTAGATGAAATCAACTGAAGATAAAAGACATTAAATCTCTGAAGATCTGATTAAACATCTCCACAAACAGCATTACCAGCTTCACTTATTACTAACCAGATTGACTTTATTTCTGACATACATCTACAAAAGTTGTTATTGAGAATTACCAGAGATTTAGATGTTGATGATTTGTTGAAAATAAGTTTGGTTTGATGTCACCATGATCGAGGTCAGTGCTTACTTCAGTTAGGCATTTAGCACTTTAGCAATGGTTACAATTGACCAGATAACACCTTTCCCTTTCTTTGGTTTCACTGGTCGTCCGTTGTCATCAAAGCACATTTTCAGGTTCTCTAGTTCATGGCCCAGACTCCCTGGATCCACTAGCAACCGTTTGCTTTGAACTTCCTCTATTCCTGCACGGCATCTTGACGTCCAGGAATAATCAATACTGCTGTTGCTTAGCTGTCTTAGATAATTGTCATTATCTAGGCCACACTTGTTGCGTTCCAACTACTGCTAACTAAACCACGAGCTTTTTGCCATGCCCACTCCCTATGCCTTCCTATCACCAGCAATTCTTCTTTTTCCATATCACTAATGCATTCCTCGCATTTTATCCATTTCAGGCCTGTCCATACACACTCACAGTTATCCTTCGGATTTCCTGTTCTTTGAGTCATTATTACCTCTAGTTTGGGATACTTTATTCTGCATTCCTCACATATAACACATAGTGCTCCCTTTATTGCTCCGGGATGCTCCTTATACTGACTGCACTTAAGTTTTGGTTCCTCTAAGGGCTTTTCCTTAAGATCCTTTTTACACCTAGGTTTATCTTTAGCTGGACCGTCCCACCATATGTATTCTCCAAAGCATCCACATATTACACAGTTTCCTCCAACAAACAGCCTGTTACACTTTAAACTAACAGCACTGCCTATTTTTCCATTCTGTCTGTCTTTTTCATGCTGTGTGTTTGTCACAATGTAATTCGTTCTGCTTTTTGAGACTAGTCATGTCTCTGCTCTTATCACTCCTCTCTGACTGTTGATTGATATCATGTTTTTAAGCTTCAGTTCCTCTGTATCTTGCAAGTCTTTCTTTCGTAATTATTCTGTAATTCTACTGTGTGTTGGTCAATTATTTGTACTATTTTATCTTTTTTGGTGATTAAATCTTTAAATGGTTTGTTCTTGTCTTTATTCTCTAGTTTTATCCACACAGTGTCTCCTGCCTAGCACACATGTTCTTGCTCGATCGGTCTGTCATTCTTTGTTCCTCTTTTTATCTCTGTGAGGTTAAGGTAATATGTTAGTTCCTCTATTCAAGTGTCCCAAAGTGTATTGTTACAATTTGCTCTCATCCATTCCTTAATTTTACCGACGGATCTTTCCGCTATCCCGTTGCTTTGTGGCATATATCTTAACGCTTTCTGTAATCCCATGTGTTTTTCTGCCAGCCAATTTCCTAATTCGTCTCCAACAAAATAAGTGCCGTTGTCGACTCGCACTTTTTCAGGCCTTCCCCAGGCTGTCATTAATTCTTGAACTGCTTTAACTATTGTTTTTCCACTAGTTTCTTTCAGAGCTTTAGCCCAAATGTTCCCAGTGTAACTATCTGTTACTACTAATATGTATCTATGTCCTAACTTTGTTTTAGGATTAAGGGGACCGGCTATGTCCATTGACCATTCATCATTAGCTCTTTGTGGGGTTATGCATCCATAGTCATTTTTGAACGTTTTCCGGTATCCTTTTCTCATGCAGTTCTCACAGTTTTTCTTACCTCTTGATATTTTTTCCTCCAATTTGGAACATGTATTTTATTATCACTTAAGATTTTTCCCATTAAATTTACACTAGGATGTTTCGTTTGGATGTTTCGCTTCCCTTTACTCTTTGTATAACCATTTTCTTTCCAAATGTCCAAATTTTTGTTTATTCCCGTTTCAACATACTGTTGTGGAAATTTTAAATTTTCATATGATTTTTATCTGTGTTCTTATGAAATATAATGCTTATGGAACATGGTATGATGTTGGCTTAAGTGGTAATGTTTAACATTGTATTTAACATAGATGTTAGAAATAGAAAAAGCGAGATATTGTATGGGAACATGCAAGATGTATGTTAAAAACATGTCTGTGCTAACAATGTGTGGAAAGTTACAGCCGCTAAGAGATGTTCCTAATATGGTAAAAGGACAGAGGCTTCAGCCTTGGAGGTTAGAGATATAAAAGTGAGGGGAAGCTTTCGTTCTTTGTCTTACACTCTGCAGCTACTTGTGTTTCTGTTCACTGTTTGACCTTTCTTGCAAGAAATAATCCTTTAAAGTCAATTGGACGTGTTTGTCTCTTAGCAGTAGAGTCGGTTGAATTTTTTGCCACAACAATTGGTGTCAGAAGGTGGGATTCCTTGGATGTGCCTTTTGGACCCGAGAGCAGATGGTGACTGATCATCCTGGACTTAATAGTAGTCTCAGCCCTACCCCGAATAGATTAAGGGATGAGGGGCCGACCGCCAGGGTCCAGAAGGGGACACCACTGGAATCTGATGTTACACCCTCCTGAGCTCAAGCTCTCCTGCCCTCTTATTACATAACCTTACTTCTCCAAGATTGTTATCTGATGACTACTTTGACTGTCACGCTCTTCTGTTGTGTCTTGCTCAATAGAATCTGACAGCCATTCTTGTGACCCTTGATCTCCTGTCTCTTGGGGTTCAAGATTGTCTTCCCAAGGTGCAGTAGGTTTCATCTTACTTATGGTTTCTGCTAGCCTTGGCTGTACTTCATACCTCTCTTTTTGCTGTTTAATAAGAGTTTTTATTTTATCTTGATCTCTCTCTTTAACGAGGAGATTTATAGTCATTTGAATTTCTTGGGACATTTCTATTATTCCAGCTACGAGTCCCTCTAGACGTTGTTCTGTCACTACTGGGGACATGTGTATTTCTTTATCACCTCTGCCGTTAGCTTCTCTAATTACATTTTTTATTTACAATCTAGTCTCTTCTCCAGATTGTTCTTCTGTGCGTGTCTGTGTACTACTATCAGTTAATACTACATGTGCCACACTATTCCATTTTGGAGAACCTCTACAAATTCTTACAGTTCCTGTTTGCTGAGGACCTAATCGCATTCTCATATTCTCTCTCTCTTTAAGAGATGTATTTCTGTATTTCTGTGACTGCAGGCCTAGGTAAGTGCGGTTCTGCTATGGTTATAACACTATCTCTATCTTCCTCCTCTTGTGGTAAAGTAAGAAGGATTTCACTTGCATTTTGAAAGTCTGTCATTGCTTCCCGGTAAATCCTAACTTTCTCCATATTTGGAACTTCTGAGATTTCTTTTCATTTTTTTTCCACTCATAGTATACAGCTTTGTTTTCCCCATGGTTTTTCTACGCACTGTGCTCATAATGCCCTCTGACTCTGAGCTTTTGCACTGAATAGCCACTTCCTGTCCATAGTGACTTCCTAACTCTATGGCCCACTGTATGACTGCTAAAGCAACTTCAGATTCCTGGAAATTACGTCTTGCAATCCATCTCGGCTTGGTAACCATAAAAGTATCTGACCTGGCTCTATCTCCTGAACCGAGGGCTCTGCCCTTAAGGCCTTTTTCTCCCATGAATTAAGATATTATTGGATTTTCTCTGGGCTTTTTTACCTGCCATACTAGGGCGTCCCCTACTACAGGTTTCTCAACTCAACAGCCCCTCTAGACCCCTCTCTAGGTCTCACGGGTAGCGATCCCGTTTCCTGGCCCTTCAGTCCTTTCTCTGGACTGGAATATACTAAGTCTCTCTCGACTAGTATCTAACCGAATCCTTTCTGGATTGGTCTATCTGGGTCTTACAGACAGCTCTTCAATGTGGTTTCTACACTTTCAACTTAAAACTCAAACCTCAAGCCACTCACGTTGGGCGCCATGTTATTCGGTGTGACCATTTATAGTACACCTTTTAACCCTATGATTATTCAGGTAGGGTAAGGAAAGTCAAATCTAGTCTAAACCATAAGATACTCATCCGCCGGCAGGTTGAAGTCCTTCAGGAATGACGCAGAAGACTACCTTGTGGTTGTTCTTTGTCAAGGCTCAGATTGTAGTTATAATATGTAAAGTCTCACGGAAGGCAAACGTAACAACAAAATATCTCTTTTATTGATTACAATACAAAGCAGTTAATGCAAAATAAAACTTAAATCAGCTTAAGCTAAAAAGCTCTATAACCTAGCTTTACCCAGCAATATTGGAGATGCTGTTAAGCGCCCCTCGTTAGGGTATCAGGTGTCCTTCTACGCTTAATGCAGGCAGCATCTGAGGAGGCCTTTTACTCCTCAGACTCTTATACTAATTTTTGGGACATTCCAACTTCATATTACTCATCAATTGATCAATGTCTATGATCCAATCTTCCTGCTGTAGGCATATCAGTATCTGTATCTCTTGCTTACTAAGCCGGATGTCCTTCCATTGTCGCCTACGCTGTTGTCTTCTAGCACTCTTCCTCTTCTTCACCGAAGTCTTCGCCTGGCTCACCTCCGCTTTGGGTTTCAACATGCTCTCTTCATCCTTTTTGTTAACTTTTGTGGTTGGTTACAATCATCAAACTCAAAAACTTTCACAACTGTGTAACGATCGGCCCTATTGGTCGATTTTACATGAATTAAAATGGGGTCAGATTACACTGTGTGAGCTTTTGGAGTGTTTAAAAAGATGAGACAGACAACAGAAATAAAGTGAATAAATAAAGTGTATTTACAATTTCCACATGGAACTTAAAACAACACAATAAAACTAGAAAAACTTAGGCCGTTTAAAAGCAGGGAGTCCATTTTCACCATACCATAAAACAGTCCTTAAGAGTCCTAGTAACGTGCTGAAAGTCCCAATGTGAAAGTGTCCACTGGTGTATATACAAAGTCCACAGAAGTGTTAATCCAAGTGAAATTGATGTGAAGCACTGGAAAGGTAAGTCCAAGAAATAACTCCTCAATCCAGCTTGTGGGTGATCACGTTTGTAATGAGTGGGGTGATTGTTTGCCATGCTGCCTCCTTTATGCTGGCTTACTTCCTTGTTCCTGTCATGTGATCAGTCACATGACAGGCAGACCCAGACTCATTTAAAGACATACACACATTAAATAGTTAAGAGGAATAAAATGGACTATAAAAAAACATGTAAACCAATTAAAACTCTATTATACATAAAATCATTGTAATAAATAGAGCGGTAAAACATGTATTTTATGTGACAGTGTTACATAGTCCCCCCCCTTAGCTTACGTCACCTCGGGAAAGAAACTAGTCCTTAAAAGGTACTGTCAACCATTGTCCATGTAGTGGGTATCCTCTCGAATGTGTGTCTTAAAATGTCTTTGTAATAAATTAGATAAAACTAGGCCCTCCCACAGAGGCACTAGTCTTCCGGAGGAATCTATGGGAACACTAGAGAGAGGTGGAAACAGATACCAGCCTGGATGTCCTTGGGTCGGTGACGCCATTCCTCCCAAGGTCCTGTAGCATCCAGCCTTCCTGGCACGCCACTCCCCCTGGCATTTCCTCCTATCCGGCTTGTGGGTCTCTTTGGTGTGTGATGTTGATGATGAACGGTGACGAGGTGGATGATGAGGTGGTTTTCTGCTGGGGTTGATGACGGCACACTCCTTGGTCTCCACACCACACGACTTACAGTCGCCGACGAATCTCCAGGTGTCGCTGCGGATCGTAGGCCACCAGGCAACCTCCAGGATCCTCAGGAGGGTCTTCAGCCACCCATGGTGTCTCTCTGGGGTCTTTGATGGAAGTGCTGTACCGTCTTCTGGACCAGGGCCTTGGGGACGACGAGCTGGATCTTTACGTTGCCGTCCCCCTTCTGGATCTGACGGTACAGCACGCCTTGGTGGTCCCACACTTCGATCCAGTCGGTTGGTGGTGTGGAGGGAGAGATGGAAAGTCTCTGGAGAGTGTCGTCAACACCCTGTGTGCTGATGAGCTGCTCTCTGGAGAAGGGGAGGATGGAGAAGATGGTGTCCAAGTCTGGCCCAGTTGTAATGGTGGCACAGAATTCTCCATCGGTTGCTCTGTTGACTGTCCGTGAACTTGTTGAGGCAGTGGGATTGTTGGTCGGAGGAAAGCCAGGGGTCAACGTGGGAGGCACTGGGCTGGTCGTCGCAGTGGGAGGGGAGATGGCGGTTTCTGGATCCTTTGTCTGTTCCAGCTGTTTTGCCCATTTCTTGTCCCTCCTTTTAAAACAGTCGATGACCTCTCTCTCTAGTGTCGCCACGGCATCCTTTATAGATTCCTCCATTTTCTCAAATTTAAAATCCACAGCCTCTCTAAAATACAGTTCACGGTTAAGATTACTTTCAACAGAGTCTTTAAAATCCTTCTCCAGTTTTAAAACAATGTTTTTAAGAGCAGCCACCTCAGCTCGAAGCTGTACACATTCACAATGATGTAAAACCCGTTCATCATTAAAACCAGCAGATGTATTAAAAGAAGCAGCATTAACTTGGTTTGTCGTCATCTTAAAACACTCTTCTCAACACAGCGTATAAAATCTTTAAACGTTCCCCGTACAGGCCACCATAAGGACAACAGACCCTCCCCAGAAGTTCATAATGGCAGATGGCAAGGTTCATCAAGCAGTAGACCAGAGGAACATAACCTACAGGTGGCACAATAAGGTATGTCAACTGAATACCTTTATAATGAAAGATGCTCACCTGGCATTTCCTCTGTTGGCCGGACTGGACTTTTTGAGGGCTGCGGGTGCCATTCTGGAGCTGGCTCATAATAGATATGGACTGGAGACAGAAGGAGGTTATAGATATTACCCTTTCTACCAGACCCAGATGCGTCCGGGGTTAACTACCGTGTGTGATGGTCAAACTAGGCTCCATGCTGCCACCGTAAGTCTATATTACGCCTTACCTCCAACCTGGGAAATGCCACTCATGTCCCCTCTGCCTCTAGATGCTCCAAGCTGGGACTCAGACAATCAGGAGGAGCTGCTGAAGCTAATGGCTGCCTGGCCACGTGCTACCTCCAACATCCTGGGGAAGACAGATGTGGAAAAACACAAAAAAAACATGTTGACGGATGAAGCACCCATTAAATCACGTGCTTACCGTGTTTCCCCTTTTTAAGAAGAAGATCATTGAAGAGCACGTGGACCAGATGCTCAAGGACCAGATCATCGAGCCCTCTTTTTCCCCTTGGGCATCGCCTGTCGTCCTGGTTCCTAAACCAGATGGAACATATAGATTTTGCGTTGATTACAGGAAACTTAACAGCAAGACAGTACCAGATGCTTATCCCATGCCTCTTGTACACGATATCCTGGAGTCCATGGAAGGAGCTGCATGGTTCAGCACCCTGGATCTCCAGTCCGGCTATTGGCAGGTGGAGATGGAGGAGGGCAGCAAAGACAAGACGGCCTTCATTACCACCAAAGGGCTATACCAATTCCGGTCCATGCCGTTTGGGCTCAGGAACTCCGCAGCCACATTTCAAAGACTGATGGAGAAGGTGTTGGCAGAGCTGAGGGGGCAGTTTTGTTTTGTGTATATTGACGATATAATTGTCTTCTTCCGATCTTTACAAGAACACATATCTCATTTAAACATGATATTCCAAAGACTCACCCAGGCCAATCTTACCCTCAATATGAAGAAGTGCCATTTCTTCAAAAGACAGCTGAAGTTCCTGGGCCATATTGTCTCCGACAAGGGAGTTGAGGTCGACGCTGAAAAAACCAAAGCGGTCGTTCAGTATCCTCCACCTAGAGACCTAAAGGCACTCCAGCGTTTTCTCGGTTTGGCTGGTTGGTATCACAAGTTCATACCTCACTTCGCAGACATCACAGCTCCCCTCAACAATCTGAAAAAGAAAGATGTCCAGTGGCAGTGGACCCCAGAGTGTCAAACAAGCTTGAAATCAAGACCTCACTTCAAAGTCCTGTCCTAATCAACCAGACCTCAACCCATACGGACGCCAGCGATGTAGGCTTGGGGGCCATCCTCTGCCAACAAACACCTGAAGGAGAGAGAGTAATTGCCTATGCATCACGAACACTTCACGGAGCGGAACTTAATTACTCGACATCTGAAAAGGAGTGTTTGGCAGTGGTTTGGGCGGTGGAAAAATGGAGACATTATCTGGAGGGAAAACACTTTGATGTATTTACAGACCATGCAGCTTTGGCCTGGGTATTTAACAGCCCCAAGACCGACTCCCGTTTGACTCGTTGGACCCTCCGGTTGCAGCAGTTCGACTTCCAAGTCCACCATCGGAAGGGCTGCTTAAACCAGGGACCGGACGCGCTGTCTCGAGCTCCTGGGAATGTAAAGGAAAAAGAGGCACCGTGTTTGGCAGTAACAACAGCTAAACATTCTTCAAACATTCCACACTCACTGGCTGAAATAGCGCAGGCCCAGGAGAGCGACGAAACAGTCAGCCGTCTGAAAGCAGAACCTAAAACCAGGAAGGTTAAAGACCTGCAAATTACCTTTGAAGAACATCAGGGGGTATATTATATCGGCAAGTTCCAATGAAAAATGGGAGCAAATTCCAGATGGTTGTCCCTCAAGCTTTGATACCTGGATTTCTACATTACTTCCACGACAATCCATTGGGTGGACACCTGGGAAGACTAAAAACCTTGCTGAGGCTCCTGGAGGTGGCTTGGTGGCCATCAGTGCATGCAGACGTCTGGAATTACGTCAAGGGATGTGAAACCTGCCAAAAATATAAACATGACAACACAAAACCCAGTGGTCTACTGCAAACAACACAAGTAACAGAGCCTGGTCAAATTATGGGGGTGGACCTGATGGGACCATTCCCATGCAGCAAGAAACGCAACACCTACCTGTTAGTAATGGTGGATTACTACTCCAAATGGGTAGAATTGTTCCCCCTGCGTGACAGTAAAACACAAAAAATCGTGAGAATACTCAGAGAGGAGATTTTCACCCGATGGGGGGTCCCAAAGTATCTTGTGTCTGACCGGGGCTCTCAATTTACTTCCAATGTGCTCTCTGAATTGTGTAACACCTGGGGAAGCATCCAGAAACTCACCACAAGCTATCACCCACAAACAAACCTGACAGAGAGAATCAACAAGACATTAAAAACAATAATAGCATCATATGTGGGGCAATATCATCAGTTGTGGGACCACCACTGGTTACCTGAGTTTCGTTTTGCTATCAACTCAGCCTATCAAGAGACCACTGGCAAAACCCCGGCTGAGCTGATGTTGGGCCGTCGACTTCAGGGACCCCTGGAAAGACTCATCCATAAAGCCCCTGCACCAAATCAAACATCATATAATCTCGTTGAAAGACAAACTATGATGGCAGAGGAGGTAAAACGCAGAGTGGAAGTGCAAAAAGAGAAAAAATTCACGTCATTCAGAGTGTTACAACTGTTGCTTAGTCATATTATCTTATAACAAACAAAGGAAGTATTGCAGTTCCTTAATTTCATAATCATTCAAGCATTCAAGCATATATGGCCTTAACTTAAAAGCAAATAAATAAAAACATTGAAACAGGTAAATAGCAATATTAACATCAAAATCTAAAACAAAAGAAATCAGACAATGAAACGGCAATTTAGTGAGTCCTTTTAGTGAGACCAAGACCTTCAAAAAATGGTCTTAAGACTGGTCTTGATTTGTTAAAATAATGAGCAGCATAAAATATGATTTCCTCTTTTTTTCATTTGAATTCAAAGTTGAAAGTGGGTTTAAAGGGTACGTGGGCATAATGGGTACATTTACCATATATTTTAATGACTGAACAACTAACCGGTTTGTGTTGGGTGGAGCAGCTGAGAGGACTATATAAGAGAGGGTCCTGTGAAGGTTCTTCAAAGATCTCTTCTGCTCTCGTCAGTGAAACAGCAGCGTCTTCTACAACATCTTCTGGAGGTGATGATTTATTCATCTGGAGAAAATCTAGACAACAACTATTTAACAATTAGTATTGTCTACTTTGAAATATAAGTAGGAAAGTTTAATGAACAAAAGCAATAATTAACTATAGTTTTTGTGTTTGTTTTTTGTTTGGTTTGGTTTTTTCAGAATTCTCACCTACTTCTTCAGTGCCACGAATACGGAAGAAAACAAAATGGCAAATGCACAGCAAATAACCAAGCTCAATGTCTCCACCCGTAAGGACGAAGAGGAAAATCTCAGAGCTCAAGGTTATCAGTTCATCAATGTTAACCTCAATGAAGGTGCTGGGTGGAAACCGGGTCCTTTTGGTTCAAGAAAGAGTGTGGCAACAGACCTGTGACCAGGATCGAGTTCTCATTCACTGACAGGATGAAACCTGGTCTGGCTGATGCTGGGTATGAGGTGGTCAACAGGGATCTGAATGCAGGAATGGTGGAGATCACATCTTTCTGTGGTACTTCTACGGCAGCACTGAATATGACATTCCTATTGTGGACCTCACTGTAAGCAAAGGCGCCAATGAAGAACCTGCTCTTCTGACAGATGGCTGGGAGAGACTGGGCTGTGATCTGAACCGTAATGCATCAAGAACCATCATCTACCTGTGGGTGAAGAGAGAGAAGACCAGCTACATACAAGAGATCGCAGCAACTGTTGACTTCTCTTCTGACAAGCACATGTTTGAACTGGGCTACACTCGTGTGTGTGAAGACACCAATCGGGGCGCTGATGGACAAAACTACGTCTTCCTCTGGTATCGCCGCACAACTGATAAGAAAAAGGCTCTCACTGCTCTTGACGTATCCACCTCCCTCCAGGAGGAATCAAAGCTTCAGAAGGAAGGCTATGAAAAGATCAGTGTTGATCTCAATACAGGAACCGGTGGAAAAGAGGTGTACCTATGGTACAAGAAAGAGGGATGTGAATCGCAGATCCAAGCCATGGTTCTGCTGATCAACCGTGACACCTGGTTTGAGTATCAGAAAGCTGGTATCAACTTTATCAACAAAAATCTGAATGAAGGCAACAACGGCTATGAAATGTACATATCCTACAAGTAAAAACACAGAATCATGCTGCCATCACAGGATCTTCTTCAGTTATCTCAGTGGTAGATCTATATTGCAGCTATAAGCATATCTGTTTCTAATGCATGATTTTAATGTCAAGCATATTGTGACTGTGGCTGTTGTACTACACTCAACCACACACATTGCATTTGGCCTCTGTGTTTATATTGTAATCAGTTATGAAATAAAGTCAACTTTAACCACAACAAACGCTTTTGGTGAGTTTTTCACATTTGTCTTTGGGATACATCTAGCAATACGTTATACTGTATGCACTACCCCCTCATGAAATACTCATATTTTAGGGTCATAATACCCTCAGACACTAAAGAAATTCAGTATTATCAATACAAATGAATTCAAAGGTTTTTGAATTACAGGAAAGCTCTTTAAAAACATGAGATTTTTCATTGTTTGGTACTTGATGTTCGTATATTGGGTTTTTCTGTCACTTTATTCACACACTTGAGAACAAATAAGGGCTTGAAATTAACCCAAAACTTAAATATGAAAAGCAAAACAAGCAAAAACAACCCCCCTCAAAATACACAAATACAAAGCATTAAAAAGGTGTGGTCTATAGATTATTCACAAATTATTACAGCTTTGCCCATTGAGCGCTCAGTCCATATTCACTGTCCTTTATGAAGTGTACTGTAAATCACATCAGTGAACGTCTGCTAAATGGACTAAAAGAGCGAGCACTTATCTTAAATGTTGATTTCACATGCTTTCTGAAGACTGCTAACAGCAACGCGTGCAGGCAGATCAAAACACTGTTGAATATCAAATGTCAAGTCTATCCACCCAAAGAATATACACTAACAAGAAGCGACACTCAACAGAACACTCCATTGTTTAACATTGAGAGTGCCTCTTGTAAATCCTCCACATTGATCACTCTTTTATTTTCCAATCACACTCTCTCCTTTGAAATATTCGGATAATATAAAAGTGAAAAATAGTCTCAAAATTTGGACTCAGTTTCTACGTAATTTTGGTTTTCAAGTTATGCCCCTGTCTTCCCTGATACATTTTAATCCAGTTCATTGGTCAAAATGTAAGCTAGCACAAATTGATCCAGCCATTGACCCGGAGTGTGATAGGTGTCACTTAGGCCCAGCCACATTAACCCACATGTTTTGGACCTGTCCAGCTCTTTCTTCGTTCTGGGGGTCAGTGTTTAATTCTCTCTCAGCCATTAAATTGTAGACATACCACCATCACCTGTCATAGGCCTTTTTGGGGTGTTGCCTGGTGGCCTTTCACTGTCCACTCACTTTCTAACTTTGTCGCTTTTCTCACATTGCTTGCTAGAGGTGTAGTCTTATTAAATTGGAAGAGCCCTCAGCCACCATCTCACACACGTTGGATGAAAGATGCCCTGTTTTCATGAAATTAGATAAGATGAGATACTCTTTACGGGGGCCTAACAGTGCTTTTAGTAAAATCTGGAAGCCTTTTCTTGCACATGATAAAACTCTCCAGCTGGATTCGGTCTGATTAACCCTTCCCTTGTTAATATTCATACTCACTGGTTGTTTAGTTTGTACCCTCTGGAATCTTTAAGATTTGTTCTGGGATGTAAATATACAGGTTTACTTGTCTCTTTTTCTTTTTCTGTATGCCTGCTTGTGTACATTTATATACATCCCATTCTCATCACAAATTATATGTATATATTTTATTTTTTTAATTTATTTATTTATTTGTATTATTTTATTATTATTTTTTTTTTTTTTCTTGTTTGTTTTGGTATCTGTATTGTAACTCTTGGTCAATGTCATCCTTTCTTTTGACTTATTGTTTGTAAAACATTTAAAATTAAGAAATAAATCATAAAAAAAAAAAAAAAAAAGTACACTAACTATGTTACCTCAGATGGATGAATGGTTGGATTCCACAACTGGTAAAATAAAACATATTATATAAGACAATAGAACATTTACTGTAGGAGCCATACAATTTACTGGTGACTTAATTTAAAAAATTCTGATTTGGCAGTGAAATTCGCCGATTTTGGGTGCGTAAGATGTGAAGGATTCTATGGTCCAGTTAGTATTTTCAGCCCATAATGGTGGGCACACTACCGGAGCGCCATCTAGTGGCTGTTACCCAAAAAGTATCAAAGTGTTGCCTCTTGGGTCCTATACTCTTTAATCCACCTTATTCCAACAGCTTGGGATTTGGCCTTTCTTGGCCCCCTTCGAGCCTATCGAAGAGATTCCCGAGAAATTTCTCACACTCATAACAGTGTTTCTTACATCTCTTAAAAGAATTGGAGACATTCAAGCACTCTCGGTATCTCTGCCGTGCCTGGAATTTGCGCCCGGTACGGTCAAGGCTTCCTTGCATCCTAGACCGGGATACATTCCAAGGTCCTCACTAATACTGTGAGACCTATTGCACTGCAGGCCTTCTGTCCTCCTCCTTTTATGATGAGGAAAAGCTTAATCTGCTGTGCCCAGTTAGGGCATTGGATGCCTATGTCCACACAGCTAAGGCCATGTGGAGAAAATCGGATCAATTATTTGTATGTTTCGGGTCACCTAGGAAAGGTCTCCCTGCATCCAAGCAGAGAATGAGCAAGTGGGTGGTTGAGGCCATATCACTTGCTAATGAGTCGGCTGGTCAGCCTTCACCTTCGGCTGTTCAAGCCCGCTCTACACGGAGTATGGCTGCCTCTAAGGCTTTGATGTTTGTGATGCGGCAGGTTGGTCCTCACCGCACACATTCATGAGGTTCTACGAGCTAGACCTCGGCTCCACTCTGGGGGCGCAGGTGTTATCGTGAGTTGTGCGCTTCGGCTTCACATGAACGGTCACTTGTTCATATGGCTACGTTGGGATTGTCGTTCCCATTGCGATTGAAGCAGCGCAAGTTCCCTTGAAAGGGAACGTCTCGGTTACGTATGCAACCTTAGTTCCCTGAATAGGGAACGAGATGCTGCGTCGCCCTGCCATACTCCCGGCATGCCCGTAAGTGCTTTGCTTCAGAACTTAGAAGCTGAATGAGTGTGTTTTCGGGTAGGCTTTATAGTTCCTGGTCAGTGTCGTCACCCGCCTATGATGTTCCGTCACCCTATTGGACTGATTTCATACGTGCCTCACGACGCAATCACACAGAGGTGTTCCCATAGTGATTGACGCAGAGTGAATTCTACTCACCCTTCAACCAACAAACATTAAAAGGACATTTAAATGTGTAAAAGCAACAACAAGGTACTTTCAACAGGCCATGAAAAAGCGTGATACTTCCACAGCAATAACGGACGGGTTAAACATAACTATAGTGATATATATCTGTATTATATAATATAGGCCTACGTTGCCTTAATAAAAAAAAAATTCATGAACTTCAGCAATGCGTGAAACTATTTCAAAGTGATTTCCATCATTTTTACAGATAATAAATATTAACCTGTGAAAACAAACCTGGAAAGAGACGTGAGGCTTTGAGGAGAAAAACGAGGGATTCTTTGTGCATTCCAGTGAATTATTAATGGGATATATCGTAAATTATATCGGGAGAACAGACCACAAATGTGCAGTATATGTTGTTCTTTTTCATAATATTACAGCATGATGCAAAGGGACAAAAGAAAATAACCCCAGAATGAATTGCTCTGCTAGCACACCCAACACTTACACACAATAATATTGATAAATGCTGACCAAAACTTAATTATATTACTTTTCATATGACCTCTTTAAAGCAAAATGTAATATCTTGTCATATGACTGCTATGAACACACACTAGACAAATACAGCTGATGTGAATACATCTCCATTTACAGTCAAGCAATGAATTAATGCATGAAGTAATAAAATATATAACTTTACTGATAATAGCATAATTAATAAAAAATAAAAGAATTATTAAAAGTAATAATGACAATAAATAAATGCATATACAAGCCAACAACACATGAAACAAAGCTTTATTTAAACTTATTGTTCTAACAATCATATTTACAGTCCAGCTGCTATCTCAACACAGCTGTGCCAATTCTGCTGCTTTATTCTGATGAAGCAGCTGATGAACACCTTCATCCATCATGTCCCTCACTGCTGCTCTTCTCAATGGGGTCAATATTGACCCAGAGGATGAGGAAGACCATGATGATGATGATGATGATGATGATGATGACCCCTGAACCTTGAAGCAGGAGTGGGAGAAGATGTGTGGGACAATGTCTGCTGCAAACATTCATGTGCTCTCCATCAGCATGAATAAATAAACAGCTTAAAACACTTTACAATTCATGTCTGTTTCTTGCCACATTTCACTTCATATTTTTACAATTACATGCTAATTTCTGCTGTAGCTTCATTACTTTTGTGGTGTAGTGGTCTAAACCGCTGAGCTGGTCAGCAGAAGGTTGCTGGTTCGATCTCTGCAGCGTCTCCTCCAGAGTGTCCTTGATCAAGACGCTTTACTCCAGGTTACTCCAGCGGGATCATCCCTGTAATAAGAGCACTGTTAGTCACTTTGGATAACAAGTAAAAGTTTACTTTTTCAAGGTACTACTATAATATAAATTCATACATACATTTCATACAGTTTCTATTTGGGGGCATAAAGGGTTAATTCACCCAAACATAAATTCAGACATTATTCACTCGCCTTCACGCTGTTCAATCCCTGTGTTCATTTTTTTTTTCTCTTTCTGAACACAAAAGGTGATTTTGATCAAGTTTGTCCTGCTGGTTTCTGTTCATACAGTATCAGTCGATGGAGCCTGACTTCCAGAAGCTTCATGACATTATTTGATGATGTTTTTGAAGCTCATTGTATGAACAGAAACCAGCAGAACAAACTGGACCAAAATCACATCCTCACTGTCCTTTGGTCTTTGTCTAGATGTTCTCGCTGGCTCTGGACTCACTGAGGATGAAGAAATCACATCAACATCAGGTCAGATGAGGCAGTAAGGGCAGGAGGAGTGATGGAGGGTCTCATCCATGACACTGAACCATTCCCAGGATCTGCTGTGGCTCTCCATCCGTCTGAGGACATTCACATCCTACAAAAATACACAATCATCATTGTTGTGGCAAAAATCAACTCCGACTCTACTGCATAAGAGACAAACACGTCCAATTGTCTTTAAAGCTTTTATTTCTTGCAAGAAAGGTCAGACAGGTCATACAGAAACACAAGTAGCTGCAGAGTGTAAGACCAAGAACGAAAGCTTCCCCTCACTTTTATATCTCTAACCTCCAAGGCCGAAGCCTCTGTCCTTTTACCATATTAGGAACATCTCTTAGTGGCTGTAACTTTCCACACATTGTTAGTTTTTAACATACATCTTGCATTTCCCATACCATATCTTGCTCTTTCTATTTCTGACATCTATGTTAACACTATGTTAAACATTACCACTTAAGCCAACATCATATTATGTTCCATAAGCATCATATTTCACAAGAATACGGGTAAAAAGCATATGAAAAATTAAAATTTCCACAAACATTCCTCTTCTATCATTCATTGATAACTAATGATTACTTCTACTTCATTTCGCATCACACTCTTAAATTTGTGAAGAAAAGTTAGAAAATGCTTAAGGCTTTTCTGTGGGGATAGACCCTGTGTTTTAGCAAGCTAAATAGGATAGATAAAGAATGGGCTTTACCATGAAGTCAAATACCTCGGTTACATTTTACTATCACATTCTTTGAGGATTAACCACTAGTCATCCATATTCATCTTAAAGTATCTTATACAGTAAATTTAAATTCTTATCTCACATTTATGCTCTTCATTTCTGATCTTCATACAACAAACAAAAAGATACATCACCCAATCATAGAAATCCTTCATTTTACAGACATGTAGCATGCAAATTTAGGTTCTATAACATCTTTATCACAACAGATCCATTTTGTAGCCCATGATGTCATTGTCATGCCTCAGTGGTGATTTGGAAATCCTTGAGCTGATTTCACCTGTACATGAAAATTTTAGACAGGATACAGATAGAAATAGAAAACATAATAGAAAATAGAAAACATTGCTTTGCAATAGTTCAACATGTCATGTTCACACAATTCTGTTGATGCCACTCGTTGTTTAGCCCCTTCTATTCCCAAAAATGGGTTCTTCCAACCTAATTTAGAATTTTCAGGCATATTTTCAGCCACACATTCGTTAGTTACCATCCCCCTTTTTGATACATTGTTCATTAATTGATCATAGTGGTTGGAGACATGTTTCTCTAAACAACATTTGCCATCAACACTAAACTGAAATCCATCTTTAATTCTTCAACCAGATTTTCTCCAGCTTTCTCTGTCTCTGAACATGTTCTGTAAAGAGTTAGAAAAATCAAGGTTATTTTCAGATGACAGATTACACACAATCTCCTTTGTCTGCTCCAGCACTTCCTAAAGAAACAGAAACTTTTTTCATTAGTTTGGGCACAACCAGAAATTCAAACCACAGCACCCCAAAGATCGTCTACCACCCCAAACTAATAATGAGCACTTGTATAGATAATCACAATTCTTTCCACCTTGACTTCTCCCTTGTTTTCTCTCATAATAGCTCCTAACTTCTCACTGTAACTCACATCGTCACTCTTCTCTTGAGACTCCAGTCTGCAGTCTCAACACACTTCCCTGACAAACCGGACCACTTCATTCTTATGTTTAGCTCAAAATTTAGCAGGTACCTCAGCCAATGCCGGGTGTACTTCTGAAGCGCAATTGTTTACTGTTGAATGATTTGTCTTTACTCTGTTTTTTCAATTGATATTATAATTCTTTCAGTCAGTCTACCCCCTCCAGTGAGGGTCAAAACTCATCTGCTTATGTCAAATAGAGGACAGTAGCCCTGAAACCAACACTTCACATCCCATGGTCACAACTTATCCTTCGCTATTCCAGTCTGTTGTTTTGTCTCTGAAGACAGAGCCATCTACAAACAACACGTCCTCACAGTTATCAAATGGTTTCTAGCAGGTCAAGTCATGGTGTACAGACTTGATCAAGGATTGACAACAACAATGATGTTTCTTCTCATCATCCTTCGTTCTATGAAGGTTACTGGGCTCTCTGGATAATCTTGTTTACTGCCAGTGTGTCACTGTTTCTCTGCCGTCAAGTCTACATTTTTACATTTAGCATTGTGATCACACATAGCTGACAGTGTTTAAATTCAGACCCCAAGTTAAATTTAGACAAGGGGTTTTAACCCATGGACGGCAATCTTCAATTTCACAATTCCAATTTTCCATAAATACTTAAACTTACTGATCCAGAGAGTAATTCAAATCATCATCATAAATGACAAAAGTAGTCATAATTACCATTAGTAGACAGAGCTGGATAAACAATCCACTTAAAGCTCGTCCCATGTTCTGTATCATCTTTTCATCAGATTCAATCAAATATCTGCTTCTCAAAATTTCTCGTTTCACTTAACCCATCTGTAACGATAAAACACTCATTCACGCTAGTTAATGACATATACACTCTCTATGCATTTTCCCCAAACTAACACATACAAAACATGAGTCCAGTCACTCTCACACTCACTCACATTAGACACACATGACTATAAACTGCTCACTTTCAAAGTTGCTTTTGGTGTTAAATCTAAAAGCATATCTTTAAACATCCCATTTGTTCTGTAGATCTTTACTTAGTTTCTTACATGATCTTTTATTCAGTCTCAAAGCATATCTGTTCACTATAATTATTTTTCACAAAAGTCAGCTGGGTTGTTTTGGTTCCAGTCTCATTGCTTTGTTTTGTTTAAACTTTAGCAGACTGATAACAGACAGACAGCGTATCCTTGCCTCTACCCCAGCCATCTCTCTCTCTCTTCACAAATAATCACTTCAGCAGCCTCTTAAGACTGTAACTTAGACTGAATTTAATATCAAATTACTATACATAACCCTTGGTCAAATGTAAATGTTTTAACTTTCAAATAAAGAAAACATTACCACCATCTAAAATATGTTATGCTAGTAGCCATTTTTGAGGGTCTCTTTAGTTTAAATGCTGAATGCACTTAACTTTCTCTTGAATCTGCAAAATCAGTCTTCATCTTTAACACCACCATGCCCTGGAATTATCCTCTGCCATGTCTAATGACCTGCAGGAGTAAAAACTATGATAGAGACACATTAGTTCAAAAATCACACAGCCTCATGAATTCAGGGATTCATCATCCTGCTGAATCCTAAACTTCTATACAATTCTTGCCAACAGGGCAACCAACATCCTGTTACTAAATTTTACTCTGGTCTCCCCAGAAATTACGGACAATCACCTCATGTTCTTAGTCGGCTCTTGAAAGCTCACTCCCATCAGCTCTATATCAATACTTTTTCCTCAGGGTCTTGTCCCCTGGCATAGTTGCTTGTCACAATGAAAAACAAGCCCTCTCAGGAACGCGGTTTCTGGTGAGTGGTATAGAGGAGCATTTTTGGGTCAGACTGCTGTCCTTCTCACAGGTCATTCCCCCTTCATGATGCTGCTGGCCTCACAGACATCCTGCTCAACTCTCATACCCATCTCACATAAACACCTCCCATCAGGGTAGATGCCCAGTGGCGGCGGTAACCCCCTGCCTTAGGTTGTCCTCGTCTGGCCAAAGAGGATCTTACCCGTCTTTGAGAAATCACCTCGTGCACACTGGTACCCGCTCTTTCCCATTCCAGATCTTTGACAGTTTTCTTCACCAGAATCAGGTGTTTTCTGGAGCTTAGGGAAGTTGCATTCAAGAGCCACCTGAGCCATTGGACTGCCTAATAGTGTTAAAACATGGAGACAGGTCAATAACAGCAGTATTTAATCACTAAAATCATTAGACTGTGCATTCTCTCAGCAGCAACGTATCCGTGCTGAGAATATACTCGGTGAATTTAATTCTCACAACTGTCCATTCAGTGTAATGTTCTACATCTGTAACCGGAGCCATCAGCCCTGCACATGGTGGTGACAAAGATCAGACAAAAAAGTTACTGGTCATAGAAGAAATTCATCAAAATAGTCACTTCTGTCCTTCAAGGTCTATATTACTAATTTAAAGACCTCTTTACACTCATTGAGTTTTCCTTTAACAAATTTAAAAGTTAATTTCCCTCTTCATGGCAATCATTTCTTTTCACATCTCTGTGTCCATGATTTTCAGCTGAGACACTGTGCTTCACTATAATAGCTTGTTATCTCTTATGACACAAGCTCAGATAGCAGCATTTAGCTGACTTTTAATGAGAGAGACTGAGGATTTCAGGACTGGTCCACTGCCTTTTAAACTTTTGACATCAAACTTTATCTACTGTCTTTTGACTGGTCTAGCTTAAGACTTTGCCAGAAATGACATTGATTTCCAAATAAACAACTGTTTATATTTGTCTTTTACTCACACATCATGGAAATTAGAGGTTACAAATTTCCAGTCAGGTTGAGTTTCTGATACAACTGGCAACCTCATTTTTCCTGCCATTTAACTTTTGACCATCAAAAACCAAACATTTAGACATTAAAGGTCCTAAATCATTTTAGTCATTTTACATTGTGATAGCGATGCGCTCATCACATAAAAACATACTTGAGACTGTTCAACCTTTTTTTTTCCCCCAAAGTGAAACATTCTTTTAGAATTTTCATTTTCACTTTCACAAAATTAATTTTCTCCTGCTATATATTTCCCTTCATCAAAGCCACTTATCTCACTATCAAATAGTTAGTTTGCAGATGCAAAACATATTATCAATATGGTTTCTACTGTTTTGCAGAACACCAATATTATTTTAATCATATTTCTACTACTTGGTTGGACTGACAGCCTTATAGCTGCTTTCTCCTTCAACCATTCTTATATAAATTGTAGTTCTCTAGACATCTAATGTCATGCATCCATTTAATGGATGAATAAACAAAACTTTTTAAGTTACATTCACATAGAACTTCTTCACATGCCAATTATTTTTGCATTAACCTTCTTTCCCTTCTGTCTGCTTCGTCTAGCCTACAATCTATTGTCTGCTTACATTTCACACACACACACCACGCTCACACAAACACAACATCATCAAATCGCAGTTCTCTTCAACTTCAAGTCTTATGACCACTCAACGTTCCCTCTTCTGGGAAATCACAATACTTAACTAACTTTTCCTTCATTTTTATCGTGTTTTATATTTTTCTGTTTTTCTTCAGGTTTTTTCTTTATCCTGCACTTCCTCCTCCACCGGTTGCACTAACTGTTTCTGCAGAGCTCTCCGCTCTCTCTTTTCTGCTTCCTGCAACCAGCAGTTCACTGTCTGAGCGCAGTTTACACACACGTTTTCTTTTCCAGCAGCCCGCTTTCACCTGATTTCCTGCCTCTACTTCAGCTTTTATCATTGTGAGCCGAGTTACACTTAATGTCCCTTCTGCTGGGAAATCGTGATACTTAATTAATTTATCAATGTCCCCTAGACACACACTTTTTTGCAAGCTTGCTCTGGGATTCCCCATTTTTTCACTTTTTCTATTCAAAAACTTATTTTACCCACATAAACTCATATATTTAAATCACTTAAATCACAAATTTTTCAATTTTTCCTGTTTCCTAATCTTCCAAATTTTACCAAATCACACTTACTCTTAATTCCCCATAAAATTTAAATTTATCTCTTACCAGAGAGTCGTGTAGCCACCTGGGTTCGTTTTCTGATTCCAGTGGTGTCCCCCTCTGGACCCTGGCGGTCGGCCCCTCATCCCTTAATCTATTCGGGGTGGGGCTGAGACTACTATTAAGTCCAGGATGATCAGTCACCGTCCGCTCTCGGGTCCAAAAGGCACATCCATGGAATCCCACTTTCTGACACCAATTGTTGTGGCAAAAAATCAACTCCGACTCTACTGCATAAGAGACAAACACGTCCAATTGTCTTTAAAGCTTTTATTTCTTGCAAGAAAGGTCAGACAGGTCATACAGAAACACAAGTAGCTGCAGAGTGTAAGACCAAGAACGAAAGCTTCCCCTCACTTTTATATCTCTAACCTCCAAGGCCGAAGCCTCTGTCCTTTTACCATATTAGGAACATCTCTTAGTGGCTGTAACTTTCCACACATTGTTAGCACAGACATGTTTTTAACATACATCTTGCATTTCCCATACCATATCTTGCTCTTTCTATTTCTGACATCTATGTTAACACTATGTTAAACATTACCACTTAAGCCAACATCATATTATGTTCCATAAGCATCATATTTCACAAGAATACGGGTAAAAAGCATATGAAAAATTAAAATTTCCACAACAATCATACAAAAGCAGTCATTTTAACAGCACAATGTCATCCGATTTCTGCTTTAGAAGTAACAAAATGATCTTACTTTAAATTTTGTTTCGGGTTTTCCTTTTTTTTTTCTCACAAATCCCGCCGTCACTTTCCTTGCAGGTCCTGCTCCACCACAAAAGCTCTGCAGCAAACATACTGACATCAAGAATCAGAAAAGTGCTGTAATAACTCTGTTTGAAATTACAGTAATTAAAATAAACTACAACTCATGATTTAAATAGATTTGTATTCATTTCTGTAGTATCGTCACTCAAAGCCTTTGATGGCAGCACTCCTTCATCACCGGATCAACACACGTGTGATCATCTGTCCCTGTAACATCAGACAAGATTCACGTTTCCTCTGAGATTTATGTGCTCAAATCTACATTCACATGTTGATGATGTGTTAACTCACTTCTTATCCAACACAAATGTTCCTTAATTCACCAACAGTACTAATGGACAAATAAAATAGATTAAACTTATGTTTGTTTGTAGATTTATTTATTTACATTATTTTCATTCATGTAATGTAAGCAGTGTTGACAACAGTGAATAATATAACACACACATCACTCATAGATCATAATCCATCACTCATAAGTCATAATATTTAAAGATGTTCCTGTCAGATGTTAAATAAACATTTAGTAAGCATCTTTAAGATGTATATGGTTTAGAATATGTAAATCCATTTCAGAGAATTAAGTTATGTGTGTTTACTAGAGCTCTCCTGTTATCTATACATAATAAATCGTGTTTTTACTGCAGCATCACAACTATAGTGTCCAGCATCTTCACACATTCAGCAGTTTACTCTACAGTAGTTCAACAAATGTGTTTTTGGTTTTCAATACTCACATTTGACAGCATCCGCGGCGCTTTTCTCCTCCGTGTTCGATTATGACGTATCCTCTCCTGTGGCCTCCTGGGATAGAAAAGTATTTATCGAGGAACACTTCAGAATCTGGGCGGAAGCAGTAGGCCATCCGGGAACTTCTCGACTACTCATGAATGGTTACTGAGGTTTCGGACATACTTATTCACTCGCCTACTATATAGTAGACAAGTAGGTGGTTTCGGACGCAGCCAGTATGTCTTCTGCCAAGGAGTTGTGGACATGATTTGTTAAAAAGGGATGGTAACTTCTATTCCTATTCTGAATTTACAGCAATTTTTGAACTGGATACCTCATCTAAAATGTATGATTGGGTTATTAAATCTATCTCACCCAAACTGTTATATCTAGTTAGGGCATATCGTAGTTACAGAGTAACAAAATGTGAAGTACCCAAATTGTCAATTGGAGGTCTGGAGCTCTGTAACGTTAAATGTAACAATTTTTGGGTGAGAAGAATCCTTATTAAGAAGTTCAGCTGTCACTCAAAAGCTTTTTTAAACGGAAAATAAATTATCCTTATCTTTCTACTATTAATGTATGGGCTGGTATCAATACATGTTTGTTACCTAACAAGATGAATGAACTTTACTATAAAATTCTTCATAATTACTATCCATGTAACTCTTTTCTTTCTAAATTTAAGCTGGACATTTCTTCACAATGCACATTCTGTAATTCTAATCTTGAAACAATACCACATTTATTTTCTGAATGTGATTATGTAAATGATTTTTGGAAAGAAGTAGCTGGGCTTATTTTCTCTGCTTATAGCAAACTTTTTATTTTTGAAATAATTAATGTTCTGTTTTTGATGTGGGAAACAGGGTCAAAGGAGATGGACAATGTGTTAAAATTGCTAACTATCTGTGGCCTATTTCATCTGCATGAATGTAAAGTTACTGAATGTAAGCCCAACATTACGCTTTTTTGTATTGATTTAAAACTATTTATGACTCTCTTTGTTCATCGTTCAACAAGAAAGCTGCAAAAACTGCACAACTGCTAAAAAGAATTATGATTTCATTATAAGATCTCCTGTGTATTTCCTGAAAATTAAAGTTTTTTTTTTCTTTTTTTAATTATAATTTTTTTTGTCTTAGACATTTATTAATTTTTTTTCTTGCTTGTTTATACGTATTTTGTTTCAAATTCATGTATCCCCTGTATGTTGTTTATTAATAATAATAAAAATGTTTAAAAAAAAGACCAGAAGTAAAGGTCAACTATCTGTAATACCAATTTGTAGCCACTAGATGCCTGTATATCTCTCTATATAAATATGCAGGGCTCTTGGCTGAATTTGTTCTCTTCTGTCTTCTGGTTTCGGTAACACTTTAGAATACTGATCCTTCATTAATGAATAACTACACAGGAACAAATGAGTAATGCATTATTAACACTCCAGTAACTGCTATTAACTAACAAGAAACTCTGATGAATGAATTAGTAATAACAGCGCTCAGTTGAAGGTGGTCGTTCACTATTAACTAATCAGTAACTACTGTTTTTTCATTCCTCCCAGAGAACTACTAAGAACTACTATATGCATGTTCATAATTAACGTGAATGATGCATAATGTATAATTAATTCTAGAGTAAAGGCCTTGGTAACCCACTAGTAATGACTGAAGTATTACCAAATACTTAAGAGGAATTACTAATTATTTGGATCAGTGTTCTAAAGTGAGAAAATGATAACTCTCTAGTAACTACTGAAGTCTTTGTAAACTTTTGAATACTAATCAATAAAAGTGCAAAAAGACCAAAACAGGGGTCCATTTTGTGTCCTGTTTCAGCACATGTGCACATGTCACATGACTCCATATTTTCTCCATTGAAAAGTGCTTTTTTCACTTGTTTGTAACCATTTAACCACGAGGGACTCACGATGTGACGACGACGATGATGATGCTTTACCTAAATTAATGAATATTATAAGACAACATAATCGTCGTCGTTATTATAAAGTCAGACTGTCACCTATACTGCACTGGTCACTCAGTCAGCTATAAAGTCAAATAGCACAGCATTTTGCACTGTTTTTTTTTTTTTTTTTTTTTTTTTTTGTAGTTTTCAGAGTTCACTTATGCAGTAACGGCCCTTCTCGTTAACTAGAAAAACCTGAAATGATGTAATGTAATTTGATGTAATTTCAAAAAAAAAAAAAAAAATTCAGGTTATTATTATAATGTAATAAATATTACTGATAATATGATGATGTGTTTATTTTACAACGAGACTATAGGTGTCTATTTATAGACGTTAGTCGTGATGATGGTCTACTAGATCTCACTTTTCAGCTATAAAAAGTTATGTTTTGTAGCTCTTGTACCCTATTACTCTGGTATGAACACTTGGTTGTTTATGGCAAGTGAATAACATGAATATCATTTTATTAGGACGTTTTTTGTGAGTAATTTAGTAGTATAGTTTTCTTTTTCATAGTTTTTAACATAAGTTAACTCAACTTGAAGATAAGCTTTGTTTCAACTCACAAATAGTCAAGACAATGCATAAATTTAAGTTTAAATTTTAACTTAAAATAATGCATTGTCTTGACTATTTTTGAGTTGAAACAAAGCTTATCTTCAAGTTGAGTTAACTCACATTTTTAAGGCAGCAGGTGAACTTACATTTCTAAGTTTAACCAGCTAAAATGTTTTACAGTGTGGGGTGAGGGGCTGCATTCTGATATGTTGTATCCTTTTTATTAAATGATTATTCAAAAAAAAAAAAAATGTGTTCACCTTACGTAATCAACATAACATTATTAAATAAACTGTACATATAAATATTATGTAACAGTGACGTTCAAATGATTTGTATTTACTCAAAGAAATTTTGTCAGCTTTACTTGAATTCTTTTGTTCATTCAACTAAATAGTTTTTTTGTACAAATTACTCAATATTGTTGCGTGGAACCACTTGACACTTATTTTTTAAGTAAATCCAACAATTCATTTTTTGAGTGTACAAGTTTTTGCTGACTCTTCAATAACCCAGGTGGCCTGCGAACGATCATTCTCAACCCTAAAATATATCAAAAGCAGACTGAGGAGCAGCCTGTCTGCCAGCAAATTGGAAGCCTTTATGTTGATGGCCACTGAAAAGGACGTCCTCGTGGCTTTGGACACTGACACTGTAATAGACAGAGTTGCAGAGAAAAGCCAGCTACTGAGGAAACTGCTGTTATTGTAAGGTGAGATGAGATTATTGATATTATTATAAACATATAATATTGTACACTGAAAATTTGACTCATTATTCCCTTTACCCTCTCTCTCTTTCTCTCTCTCTCAGGATGCCCTCACTTCTGTAGTTCATTGTTTTTGAGGGTTTTCAGAGGGCCATGCAAGTAAGTATAAAATATGCACTGCCAAAAAGGGGTGTCTAAAAACAAGATAAAAACACTAAATCTAAGGGAAAAGATACTCAAAATAAGTGAAATTATCTGTCAATGCAGCAAGATAATTTCACTTGACAAGATTTCTTGATTTAAGATTATAATGCAAAGTTAAACACATAAAATAAGATTTTTTTTTCTTTTTTTTTTTTTCTGATCTTTGCTGTCCATTGGTGTGTAGGCCCTACTCCACTGCCACCTCTGATCACCAGGGAGTCAGTCAAGAGAGAGTGAGTACACTGGTCCACTTGCACTTACTACTCAGCTTTGTAGGGGCTTTGGGGAATGGAACAGCAGGTATGCATATTTACAGGGACTGCAAGGATAGTGTACTGGTGGGTGGTGTCCGACCGATTGTGGTGGGCTGGTCTGAGCAAAAATGCCAGGGCCATTTTTTTGCCCCAGTCCAGCCCTGATTCTATGTCATGTCAACAGTCTGTTTAATGCTTAGAGAGAATTACTATATTAGCAGCTAGCGCATGCATGTTGTATAATGATACAGAGACAAGCTTGCTGAACTTTAAATGGGAACATGATTCGCTTTTGTATTTATATTCTTACAAAGCTACAGCAAATATTTTGTACAGCAGCAGCAGCAGCAGTATGGATAACTAATTCAGATAGCAATGAGCGAATATCAACAACACAGAACGCAGCAGACGTTTCGGTGCGTGCCGCGTGCAGGGCTAAAGTAACCTGTTGCTATTGAGTGAGAGGAGTTTGTGTCGGCTAATGAGTTGATTATGCAATGTGATATATCATCATGATTAAAATGCAAACAATGTTTTCATCTTATTTACATACTAAGTACGTGAGCAGCTGTATTCAGATTTTATTGGGCATACTTTTTCATACTACAGGACGAACAGCGATTTTGCAAGGTCGGTAAGTCATTTAATTAATGGATTTCACGCAGAATGATATTTATAATTTCTGCTTACCTTAGAGCGTGCCAAGGCAGTTCCATGTAATCTTTAAACGAAGCGAGTGCCTCAGTTGATGCTTAATAATGTATTTGTCATAATCTGTATAGTATAGTTGTGTTGCGCTCTGGATAGCATCAGGTGTTTTCTATACGCGGCGTGTTGCAGCGGCAGGCAATGTGGCTGAATTATGGACACGCGTTGTTGATCTGAGCGGTGGCTGCATGTCTGTCAGAAATTTCTCTGTGCTTAAAATGCCGAGGTATTCATTAACAGGAGCGTTAATAGGAGACTCTTTGCAGTGTGGTGGTCAGCTCACTGACGTAGCGGAACTTGAGTTCGCTACTGAGATAAGTGAACGTTCTACACGCTATCGCGGCCATACGTTTCATTTGTGTTATCTGTGAGGACCGACAGTCGGTTGCACGCTGTGAAATGATGTTATGGGGTTCACTGTCAAATTGCATCGACTGACATAACCATTGCATATGGGACAAAGATATAGTAATTAAAAATATTGAGTTTCTGTTGAAATCTCATTCATGTTATGACGTGTAAATCTAAATGTTTCACAGTATTGCTCAACTTCAACAACTCTTCAAGGCTGATGTTTCATGTACCTACATGTTTCGGGCTGGGTCAGCGATGCATGTTGGAGCAGTGGTGTACGTAGTCTAGTTTTTTGTAGTGAGTATACTGTGATTTTTCCCTCACAACCTCATACTCTCACGCACCCCCATAAGCACCACCACACCCGCTAATGCATATAGTATGTATCTGATCTAGGCTACATGAAATTGAGGGCATTCTGAAAGACTATGTGTGTGTCATCAACATGTCAATTTATATTATAATCAACACAAGACTTTAACAGCCAATGACATTAACAGCTCTGGACTGATTTTCTACCGTTTATTGTCAATCACCATCTAACTCAGCCAGTTAAGATCTACATTTAGCCTTAGATGGTATATGAATATGGTCTCTGGATCATCAGCTGGCAAGTTTCAATGCACATTTAAGAGTTAAAGTTGCAACTATTATTACAAAATGCTGGGCTAAAAACAACCCAAGTTGGGTTGAAAATGGACAAACCCAGCGATTGGGTTAAATGTTTGCCCAACTTGCTGGGTAGTTTTATTTAACCCAACTATTGTGTAAAAAATTGCTGTATTGCTTGCTTAAAATGAACCCAAAATATGTTGGGAATATAATAAATTATTTAAAATATAATAATTCAACAATAAACATTTATTAAATTGTTTATTAATAAATGATCACCTTTTGATTATTATTGTTGCCTCTAGCAATTGTCTGATTTTTAATTTCCAACCTATTTTGGGTTCATTTTGGCCAGCCACAGTCATTTTTAAACAATAGTTGAGTTAAATAAAACTGCCCAGCACGTTGGGCAAACAACCCAAGTGCTGGGTTAAAACAACCCAATCGTTTGGTTTGTCCATTCTCAAGCCAACTTGGGTTGCTTTTAACCCAGCATTTTTAGAGTGTAACAATAATGGAAAGATGAGGATTATCAGTATATCACAATATCACCCTGTTTGGACTGTTTTGCACCATTTCCTGCCAGTCTGTCATCATAGTTATGCATTTCAATTCACTCAATTCACTAACTTGAAATTCGATTCAATATCAGTTATTTTGGATATACTGTATATCAGGTCAGTATATGGCAAATTTCCTCAAGAAAAAATATATCTAATATATATATATATAATATATAATAACTAATGCTGTAAAATATACATGGGAATCAGTTACTACATTAATATTGAAGGTTAAAATGAACTGATTTGCATACGAACTTAAACTACACTTAAGGAATTTTTTTGTAATAATAAAGTTATAATAGCTCACTTTAAAATAATTTCTACTCCAATTCGTTTTTTGAAATATAAAACATTTAAATGGTGGCTGTCAACTTTATTCAAACATGCATTAGGCTGTATAGGCTATTGAAGAATATAAAAAATTATAATGTAATATGGTGCATATATTTAGCTAAATGCTGCTCTCTAGAGTTAATTTTTCTAGCTGACTAATGAGTTTATGGTCACTGAATATGTTTGTACTGAGGTAACGTTAGCCTAAATGTGACGTTACGTGGCATTGTTTACAAGCTGTAACGTCTTTCCGCGGTTGAAACACTGATTACGCGAATACACGAAACATGATACGGATTTCAGTAAGTTGAACTGTATCTTTTATCATACCTTCAGAAGTTCATTCATGTTTATTTCGCGCTGTAACTGGTATTAAAGCGGAAGAGAGAACCAGTTCACATGCGTTTCACGCTGCCGCTTCTCTTGAACTGATGAGGCGATACACCAGTCACGACACATTAAGGAGCGCCAAAACGGTATTTATGGTTTTTTATTACGTAGTAAAATGGGCAGATTTGAAATATGAGACTTTGTTTCATGTCAAAAGCAACAAACCACAAATCTTATTGTGATTTATTGGATGGTTACGTATCCTTGTGCTTTTTTAAGTGGGTATACGGAAATCCTTAACCTTTCCTAGTGGGTATACGGCGTATACCTGCGTATCACGTAGACTACACCACTGTGTTGGAGTCATGCTCATTAATTTTCCGTTCATCCGAATGAGTTTACTTTTAGGAGTATACAGAGTTTGACAAGGACATTATCAAACGATGCTACATCATTATACTATATTTGCTCAGGTGGTCGTGGAGGGTTTCTTATCTCTATTAGCCTGCAACGTTTTACCATTTGTTAAAGCCACACATAATGCGTGTTCTAATTGGCATGTTTGAGCCTTTTTGCTGAGACACACATAGACATAGGCCACTAGAGCTAAGCCTTACGGCCCAGAATTACTTAGTTGTGGCAAAAAAATGGGCCAGGCACACATAGATAGCATACACACGGTTCCTATGGCTCTTTGGAGCAGCAGCAGTACATATGTTTTGGTGGTAGATCTGCTGGGGGGTGAGGGTGAATCATCATCTTGTCCTCTGCATTGACGGGGGATCTCTGACATACAATACACTGGGCTTGTATTGTCTAATATCATGTCAACTGCTTTGTTGGGGGGTTATTCATGTACGATATATTGTACAGCAGCAGCATGTCTTACTTGCTCACAGCAGCGTGTCGTGTATGTATTGGCAGTAGCAAGTCCCGTACTTGCTCTGCAGCAGCAGCAGCAGCAATAACCAACAGCAGCAGCGTAGCAGATCTATTCCGCCAAGACCAAATATATCTACATTGTCATATCCATTACCATGCCAAACACTCCGAGAGTTGTCATGACAGAACTGTATTTAAATAATAGCACAGTTATAATACTGTATTGTGTGAGATTATGTAATTCAAAGTACAGTAGTCAACATTTGAAGTGGATCAAAAAAGTTCAGCAAAGTTGTCCTAAGAAGAAGGTTGTAGGACAACTTTGATTAAAAGTTTTGATCCACTTCAAATGTTGACTATATTATACAAAGTATAATTAATAACAAAGTGTATTGTTATTGACTGCAAAGTGTGTAATTTTTAGTATTTGTAGAATAAGCCAAAAGTACTGAGCATACAGTATATACTATTACCTGTAAAATAATATTTTCATTGTATATTGCTTGTGTGTTCGGAAGACACTCGTAACTATTTTTTAATGTACTTAAATCACAAATAAAGTGTATCTCAGTGCTGCGTTCGACACTATAGATCATAAAAAATACAAAATTACACTGGTATTCAGGGACAGGCATTACGGTGGTTTAGGTACCTTTTAGACCGTCACAATTTTGTCTATTTAAGGGAAAAATCCAAGACAACATCAATAAATTATGGAGTGCCGCAAGGATCAGTGTTAGGCCTTCTGCTATTTTCAATATAATATTACCGAGTGGCGGCATGTATAAGAAAACATGAAATTAGTTTCCACTGTATGCTGATGATACTCAGTTATATATTTCATCATGACCAGATGAAATCTCTACATTATCCAAATTTGACAGTGTGTGTTATAGATGTAAAATAATGAATGACTAGTAATTTTCTTCTATTAAATTTAGATAAGACTGAGCTATTAGTTATTGGACCAAAAACCTGTACACAGAATCTCTTAGAATACAGTCTTCCATTAAAAATAATCGTTCAACAATACATTAATTAAGCATACAACAACACGACTCAGATATTCACAGATGGATAGGTACGATCTAAACCACCTAGGTGTGTATGACTTTTTCACTCTAAAAAAATGTGTTGCCTCAACAAAAAAGAATTAACGCAACAGTCAATTTTTTGAGTTATGACAACTTTGAATGAATTTATGTTCAACCAACAAGCTACACTGAGTTAGAGGAACTTAATAATTTGCAGCATAAACACACATTTTGAAGTTGGTTACTCAAAAAAATACAGTTGCTCAAACTAGAGTTGTAGCCCTGGAACCAATTCATCTGATCTATTTCAGTTCAAATCAACAGCTATCCTATGCAAACATAACTTATTGAGCATGAATAAGCAAGTAAGATATTACTTGTCACTGGCATTAGTGCATTAGCACAATAGTGTTTATCTTCATGTATCTACTCTTCAGCACAATGATAAACACAAAACTTCAACATTACAGAAACTCTTAAATGACAAATGTAACAGCAATAAACACTAACAGGTCTTTCCCTTCACTAAAAACACATAAATTAACACTTATTTTCATTATTTATTCTCTTTATCTATTCTGGGAACTAGAAATCCACTGCCTAATTTCTGAACTTATCAAGACAGTTCCATTAAGTTATTACAACCTTTTTTTTTTTTTTTTTTAAAGCCAATTTATGCAAAAATTTGAGTTTAAATTACAGACGATATTAAGTTGATGTAATGATCAATGTTATTATGTCAAAAGAACTTAAAGGTTTAGTTTCATGTCGTTTTCACAGAAAATGCAGTCAATTAACACATTTCTTAAATGCTTAAATTTTCTTTTTATATAAGCTTACCCCAAACCAAAATCATGGATCTTTCTCATCTCATCTCATTTGCAAATGCTTAAACACAGCAAGTCAGAAATGAAGACCTAATATTTCAATCTTTAAATATAGGATAAAACCTATACTTTTGCAACAACAGCAGCTCAAAAGTATTGAAAAAAATATATAAAACAAATACTGAAACAATTGATAAACATTTTTAATTAGCAGATCAGTGAAATATTGAGATAAAATAGCAGATTCCAGTCTCAGTTGGAGGCATAGTCAGGGGTTGAATTTCTTTCCATTACATGGACACACAGTAAAATAGGACTCTTTGAATCGGATTTGTTCAGTGCGGATGAAGAACAACACAGAGGAGCAGAGAAAAAATAATATCTGGGTGAGGGAGAGGAATAGATGAAGGAGGAGAGGAGAAGTTGGATCAGGACAAGGGAGAAGAAGAGGTAGAGGAGAGGAGGAAGAATGCTGGACTGTGCATCTGAATGTTTTTTTCACTTACACGTGGAACCTGTGAAAGCTTATTTCTGCCATGAATAAAAAATAAAAAAGGTAATTATGTCTTTTTATCTCACAATTCTGACTTTTTAAACTCAATTTCTATAGTTTATATATCACAATTCTGAGGAAAAAAAGTCAGAATTGTAAGATGTAAACTCACAATTGCAAAATAAAAAAATAAAATAAAAAATAAAAATAGAATTGTGAGATTAAAAAGTCACAATTACCTTTTATACTTTTTTTATTCTGTGGCAGAAAAAAAAGCTTCAACAGTAACCAAAGACCATGTATGCTGGATTTGTTGTTGATCAACTGCAGCAATTTCATGTTTTCATTTCAGTAAAAGTTTCATGTACAGCCTTTACTACAACAATTCCTCTACCACTGTTCCATATATGCAGAATATTTGGTCTGTGTAGGGCACTAACTACCAAGGGGACACCATCCCACCATCTATGGGCACCATCAACACCACACACCCTCAGAAAGAGATTTCAACCAAGGGGTCACTGAAGTCCTGCACTGGGGACTCATCTGACCAGTAGCTGCCCTGAGCAATTCTGATACTTTCTTCTTCTTCTTTTTTCTACTGCACATTCTATAAAATAATGACTCACTTCTGTTGCCAAGAATGCACACATTCAACACTCAACCAAAAATGTAGAATGGCTTACATGCATTATACTATTACTGCAGTAAAAGGAAACTGAATTTTAAAAACTATGGATTTCATGTTTTCTCCAGGTGGAACTGAAACATGAAGTAATGCAGTTTTCATAATGCCATCAACTGTTAGTCATTACGCTTTGATTGACTATATGTTCATATTGGATAGAAAACTAGTGCTATGTTTTGACAGAACGACTCTATTTTGAATCAGATTTGCTGTGTTTTGATAGAGTTAGTATGTGTTGAAAAAGATTTTTAGCATTTTGAAATGTAGAGTTTGTGTTTATTTGACAAAATATGGTTTTGGGCAGAAAATTAACTATTTGGCTAATTGTGTGATGTATGTGTGCTGCTGTGTTAAGAGTTTAGAAAAAGTACTTTAAGTATTGGTAAACGCTTGTTAGCAATTGAAAAAAAACTGTAAATCAATAAATTAGAATTTTGAACTTGCAGCCATGCATTAAAGTTATGGCAACAGGTGCCCTGAATGTACTTTTTAGAGTGATCAGATGAACACAATCTGAGATTTATTTAAAAAATATCCTGGTTCTTCCAAGTTTTATAATGGAGCGTGTTTTATATTTCAGATGCTTTCATAAAGTCATCACTACTAAACTGTAATGGAATATTTAGTTCAGGTGATCTGTGTTTATTTGTTAATCTAGCCACTGTATTAAACAAGAACCTTGGATTGTTTTGGTTATTTGTGATGAATGTGAGGAGATGCTGGGCTCTGGCTGATTTTAGAGTCTTTTATAACAGGAAGTGCTGTCTTTCCACGCGATTCTGAAGACCTCTAAATGAGTTTGTCTCCATTTGCGTTCTAGATTAGGGTTTATCTCTTGATATTGTGGGTAATACTGCTGTAAATATCAGCAGTATGTGCGTTACAAGGCAGTGATCAGTGACATCATTTCTTTGCGGTGGAATTTCTATATCGGTAGGATCGATTCCATGTGATATAATTAAATCTAGTGTATGATTAAAATGATGAGTGGGTCCAGTGACGATTTGCTTTAACCCAAAGGAGTTTAGTAAATCTGTAAACGCAGCCCCTAACACATCATTTGTATGACTGTGAATGTTAAAATCTCTAAACGTGAATGTAACACATGTCAGCACATGTCAGAGTAAAGGGGAATGAGGAACTGATCAACTGCCAATATTGTTAACTGTTGTTCTTTCCACCCGCACATTTCTTCATATAAAACACATATCCTCTGTCATCACTTTGTCACTTCCAGTCAACACCTTAATTTCTGCTTAACTCACCTGTACTCTGATGTTGATCTCAGGAACCTTTAATGACTCCTTTGCCAGTTTATCAGCTTTATCAGCATTGATGTTAGATCTTAAGTAGGGTAACAGTACCTATTAAGCCCACCAAAATCTAAGTTTAAGTGTTTTTTCATACATGGTTTATAAGAAAATCATTTGTTAAAATGCAAGATTACTCTTTCATTTGAAAATGTATTAATTAGTAGATGTATTCACGACATATAAAAATCTACTGATTTTAAAGAAGAAAAACATCAATATATTTATTCAGTCACAGGCAACTATTTAAAAAATATAACAAATCTCGCAATGCATTGTACTCTCTTGACCCTTTCATGGATAAAGTGCTCAGGGTGGGAGGTAGACTTTGCCATTTAACCCTTCCAGACTCTGTGAAACATCCTATAATAATTCCAAAGACCATCCCTAATTGAAAGACCAGTGCATAAACTAATGTTATTTATGGAGGGACATTAGTGTTTTTTATTGGAAAGTTTCTCATTGAGATATTGTAAGGTCAAGGTCCGTGAGCATCATTTTAAAAATTTCTGAACTCATGTCTTTGAATTTTCAATGTTGGTTTAAGGTCATATTGTTTGTCTCCACTTGATTCGTCACTCGTATGCAGTCGTGTCTAGAAGAACACCAGGGCCAGTCGCCATTTACACCATCCCTCCGCCGGCCAGAATCCATCAGCCCTCCAGAACCAGCCAACGAGCCCATGCAGCTGGAAAATAACCAGTTGACATTTGCTGAGCGGCAGAGACAGCTGACCCGGGGATTATGTTTATATTGTGGTGCTCCTGGGCATGTCATCTCAGCATGCCCCACTCGTCCTCCTCGACTCATGGTGAGTGCCATTCTTCCTCCCATTAATAATAAGATGAAGCCTCTCACTACCATTGTAATGCTTACTGCTGCCGATGTTTCCATTTCAGTCAATGCTCTCCTCGACTCTGTGTCAGCTGGTAACTTTGTCTCTGGTGCCCTCTGCCACCAGCTCAAACTCAAGACCACAAGTTCGCCGTCCATCTACCAGATCCATTCAATAACTGGCAAACCTCTCAGCCGTAAACAGGTTCACCTGTGTGCTGGTCCAGTTAAGCTCCAAGTCGGTATTCTACACAGTGAGCATCAACATCTGCTGGTTCTGGAGGACTCCACCGCTGATGTGATCTGAGGGTGCCCATGGTTGGCCCTATTGCCCTATTCTACCACAGCATTCCTCTCTTCGTCCAGAGCAGGGCCGGCGCTACCTATAGGCAGAGCAGGCAGTTGCCTAGGGCCTCGGGCATGGAGGAGGGGCCTCCTGCCTCCACTACCATAACACCCCCCAAGCAAAATACTAGGCTCTTTTGCCATTGGATATAGATGAATTCACAGTGATTCTCACCTGTAATTAAACCAACTATTGTCACCGTATCAAAGTGGGTCCCACCTTCTAAATACATGAAAAAACTTACGAAAATGCAACTTTTCTGCAGCTAACTGGCTTTAAGTCATTTAATTATGATTGCGCCGAAACCAACATCCTTTATATGGGGTGCAAAGCAAAGGCTAAAACCACTCAAAGAAGTGCAGTTCGTAATGTAGGTGTGCGAGTTGTCATCATCTCTTTTGGACTGATTGTAATGTATTCTAAAAATAAACGTGTTCTGTAGATCGGCGTTATTTCTGGACATATCATTTGCCGGTTTATGAGTTTAAAAGAGCGTGAGCGCCGTGGACGCGTCCAGACTGTTAGACACTTTAAATTTGTGCATAATGAATGACATCGCTGACTACGATACTGAAGTGAAAGCAAAGTTCGTATTCAAAGTCAAAGAGCTAGAGTATGCTATAACAGCACTAGAGTACTTGTTTCAAAAAACAGTATCTCAACTGTCTGTATCTTTTAATTCTGCTGTTTACATTACTGTTCTACCGCAATTACTTACTTTCAGTTTTCAAAACATAAATATGTTGTTATATTTATTGAAAAATCAGCGTATGATTTTATTAAGTAAGTATTAATGCTTAGAATTTTTATCTCTTTCACTTTTACTATATAGTAGTTGATTTGTGTAGCCACTCTTGGTTAAACATTTAAAATCCACGGAACCTTTCCATAACACAAAAGGTTCTTTACTGTGGAAAAAAAGTCCGTTACATTGTTTTAGAATGTTCTTCACCCTAATAAAAAAAAAGAATAATTGGTTCCACACTCTAAAAAATGCTGGGTTGAAAAGACAAACCCAGCGGTTGGGTTAATTGTTTGCCCAACGTGCTGGGCAGTTGTTGTTGTTTTTTTAACCCAACTGTTTAAAAATGACTAAATGGTTGTCTTAAAATGAACCAAAAAATAGGTTTGAAATTAAAAATCAGACTAATTTACTAGAGACAACAATAATAATCAAAAGGTGAACATTTATTAATAAGCAACTTAAATGTTTATTGTTTAATTATTATTCATTAAACTTGTTAATAAATGTTCATTTATTAACATATTAATAAATGTTAATTTTCAGCTTTGGGTTCATTTTAAGCAAGTAATACAGTAATTTTTAAACGATAGTTGAGTTAAAAAACAAACAAACAAACAAACAAAAAAAACATTTAACCCATTTGCTGGGTTAAAACACCCCAGTTGCTGGATTTGTCCCTTTTCAACCCAACTTTTTTTTTTTTTTAACCCAGCATTTTTTAGAGTGTACTACCGTTTACTGAGAGGTTCTTTGGGAACCAAAAGTATTATTTTATGGCATCACTGTGTAAAACTCCCTTTTGGAACCTATTTTTAAGAGTGTGTAGTGCATATTTGAAGAATTGCATTGCAACATATGATAATATAGTTTAAATTGGTTTCAACAGGAGGGGAAAATCCTGTCCAAAAAATTATAAGGCATGATGTTAATTACTTAAGTGATTTTCCTTTCTTTCATTTTAGGAGGCCTAAACAGTTTTATCCCAAATAGTGGGTAGGTGTGTTAGGACAATTTTTTATTTACAACAATTTATTACCAAAAAAAAAAAAAAGATGGCCATCCCAACAAAACAAATAAGAGATTACCGTAATTAAACTTTCTTAATATGGCTATAAATAAATGAATATTATAAATGGGTAGCTATAAAAATATAACATTAATAACAATGTTAAAAAGAGGTAAGGAATAATATTTGTTTTAAGTGCTTTTTATTAGGAGGGGTGTGGAGCGGGGGCCTCCAACATAAAGTTTGCCTAGGGCCTCCAAATGTCTAGAACCGGCCCTGGTCCAGAGACGCTCCCCGTCTGCACGACGTCCCATCAAAAGTCCAATGAGAAACGTTTGGTGGACCCTCCTTGTATCCCTCCTTGTTACACCCCCTTCAGCGATGTCTTCTGCCCTTAGAAAGCCTCCAAGCAGCCTCCACACCGGCCATGGGACTGTGCCATCGATCTGCTTCTGGGTGAGTCAGTGCCCTGTGGGAAGATCTACCTGTTGTCAATCCCTGAAGAGAAGGCCATGGAGGAATATATTAAAGAGGCTTTACAACAAGGTTACATCCGCCCGTCTACTTCCCCTGCTGCTTCGAGTTTCTTCTTTGCGGCTAAAAAGGATGGAGGCTTGCAGCCTTGATTAGATTACTTGTATAGATAGTTCCGCTATCCACTTCCCCTCGTCCCAGCGGCTCTGGAACATCTCCGCGATGCCACTGTTTTCACCAAGTTGGACCTCCGCAGCGCCTACTACCTCATCCGAATACGTGAGGGGGACGAGTGGAAGACAGCCTTTGTGACCCCTACTGGACACTATGAGTACTGCATGATGCCGTATGGCCTGGTCATCGCCCCATCCGTATTTCAGGACTTCATTCATGAGGTGCTCGGGGAGTTTCTTCACAAGTTTGTTCTAGTCTACATTGATGACATCCTGATGTACTCCCGGAGCATGGCTGAACATCGCCACCACATTGCAGAGGTCCTATCACCCCGAGACATCATGATTCATCTGCCCTGCAAAAAGCTCAGTCCCAGATTCATTGGCCCCTTTACCATCACCAAGCAGATCAACCCGGTCACCTACCAACTCAAGTTACCTGCACAGTACCGCATTCATCGCATATTATCGTGAATGTTAAAATCTCTAAACGTAAATGTAACATGTCAGCACATGTCAGAGTAAAGGGGAATGATGAATTGATCAACTGTCAATGTTATTAACTGTTGTTCTTTCCACCCAAACATTTCTTCATATACCACACACAGATGCTTTCGTGTTATTTCATTGTCACATATCTTCTGTCATCACTTTGTCACTTCCAATCAACCCCTTAATTTCTGCTTTATTCACCTGTACTTTGATGTACTTCTTTTAATGACTCCTTTGCCAGTATATCCGATTACTCATCCCCTTCCACATAATTGGCACCATTTCAAATAAGCACACATCAAGATTGATTCACAACATATAAAAATCTACTGATTTTAAAGAAGTAAAACATCAATTTATTCATTCAGTGACAGGCAACTTTTTAAAAAATTCCTTTTACTAATATTTAAATTAGAGCCCTGGGTGGGATTGGTAGATGTTAGTGGCCGGTGGTCTGGAGCCTTGAGTCAGCTTGTCTCTGGAGTTGTAGCTGGACGTTTGACCGGGCATAAGTCGGGAGTCGAGCTGGGGCTCCATACTCTCCATACTTACAGGGGTCTCCTAGTGGGCCCGTGCCAGGAGCCTGTAGCCTTAACTCAGCTTGGCTCCCGAGTTAAGGAACTTTAGGACACAACTGAATTAATATCTAGTGTTGTAGTCAAGACCACCTTAATCGAGACCAAGCCGAGACCAGACAAGCACTCCTCAACACGTAATCTAAAAGA